>VDFB02068080.1:66587-377422 GCA_007258455.2 Sequoia sempervirens | reverse complement strand
CCCACTCCCACTTCCTCTCCCTCTCTCTCTATATCCCACTCTATCTATCTCCCACTCCCTCTCTCTCTCCCACTCCCTCTATCTCACACTACCTCTCTCTCTCCCTATCTCTCAAGTCTCCCTCCCAACACCCCTCTCTCTCTCATAGGTCTCTCGCTTTGGCATTGTACCTAGATCTCTCTCTCTCTCTCTCCCACTCTATTTATCTTCCACTCCCTCTCTCTCCCACTCCCTCTATCTTGCACTACCTCTCTCTCTCTCTTCTCCTCTTATCTCTTCGGTCTCCCTCCCAACCCCCTCCTACCCTCTCTCTCTCTCTCTCTCTCTCTCTTAGGTCTCTCTCTCCCATATCCCCTCTCTCTATATCCCTCCCACCCTACCTAGATAAGTCCCTCTCACTCCAACCCCTTCTCTCCCACTCTCTCCTCTTAGGTCTCTCCCTCCCACCCCCTCTCCCTCTCTCAGGTCTATCTCTCACTGCCTCCCTATCTCTCTCTCTCTCTCAAGTCTCTCCCTCCCACCCTAATTAGACAACTCTCTCTCTCTTAAAATTCTCCCTCCCTCTAAATGCATACATACATATAGGCATACATACATACATGCATACACTGATACATACAAACATACATACATACAGGTATACATACATACATATAAGCATGCTTGCATGCATACATACATACATACATTTCATACAAGCATACATATATACATGCATTTAATAGACTAGAATTTAACACAAAGCAAGACATAACACAATCGTGTTATGTCTTGCTTAGGAAACTCTTGAGCACAAACACAAAAAAATATGTCAAAACCATGAAATAACGTGAGCACGTTATAACGCACCTACGTTATTCTTTCTTTGGGAATTCCCAAGCCTTAGACTTGGTATTTTCTTTGGTTACCAATCCAAAGGCTTGGAGTGCCTTCCCAATGTCCAAAGATGTGTTTTTTCATATTCTACAAGAGTTCACATAATCACATTCATGCTAACCATCAGTTTTGACGTGTTTCAAGGTCAAACAAATCAAACAGTTGGGTATTGTTAGGCTCTCTCTTAGCTATTTAACAATGTAATTTTTTCACATTTTGACAATTTTAAGCCTTTCATCTTTAATTTCTTTTGTTTATGTGTCCATTTTTTGGAAAAAACTAGTGTTTGGTATTTTTTTTGTTATAAATTAACCATTCATTGAAATTTCAAATAAATTACATTTTTATAAACTAGACTCCATTCTACACATATTTAAAAAAAGATTTTCAATTAGTTTTCAAAATTTATAAGGGTATCACGACCAAAATTCTATTTTTTAGGATGTGTCCACTTTAAAAATTAGTAAAAAGTCAAATATTCATTAAAACAATATTAGAAAAAATCAAGCATAAACTACATGCTATTAGCTAATTTCTCATCGAAGTGATTTTAAAAATACCAAAAGAAAGTTAACCTTTTGAGGGAGCCACAAAAGTCTCTATGTTATGTTTATTTTTGAAAAAAACAACACCAATTTTTGCGGCTCCCTCTTTTGAACCCCTTAATCTCCACCATTTTCAAAAAAAAAAATAGTAGTTTAGAAAGTAGGCTCAAATCACTACGACCCTTGTTTTTGTTGCATCTAAAAAAATTTGTGTGTAACTATCCTCAATTTCACATCCAAGGTCAGTGTTTCCTGATTTTAGAAAAAAAGAAAGAAAAGTGGCCACTTAAGACCCCTTTTTGGCCTCCCATCTTTTTGCACTTTCCCTCCACACTTCCCTCTTTCTGATGCAAGTTGTAGGACCATAAACATTGATCAAAGTAAATTACAAATTAGCATTGAGACTTCTTACCTTACATGTCAAAATCAATGCTTGATTCCTCCCACCTTCTCCACACAGGTACTTTGAGATTTCCAAAAAGTGATTAAACCACTAGATGTACCATCTAAATCTATTACTTTTTCTTGTCAATACTTTAACTTCCTCTTGAACATGTCCACCTCCTCCTTCAAAAACTTTGATTCTTGAATAATGAAGATGTTTGCTTGTGACAACTTCAATAAATACATGACCAAGCGTATCTTATTAGGGGCATTTAAGCCCCTAATATTCCATGAAGTGACCTTCATTGCTCCATGGGAAGTGTAATTCCCTTCCCTAATCTCAACATCATGGTGATCTTAACTTGTCCTTCTGCCCCACCATCTAACAACCTCTTCTCCTAATTTGTCTTCCTTCCCTTGCTCTTTCCCTTGCTACAATATGGAGACTTCCTTGTTTCTTTTTTTGCTTAATCCCTAGTTTCTTGGGGCTTTTAGATTTTCTCCCCAAAGGGGAAGCCTCTTCTATTGCTTGGTTTTCTTGTTCCAAGAAAATTTCCCCTTCTTAAAACTCCTCTCTTATAATTAGGATAGAAATATTCTCATTGTGATCATCTTCCCATTCACTTTCCATACCCTCTTTTCCCCCTACTTGTAGAAGCCCTAATGCTTGCTCTTTGGAGACTTCCCCCTCAACAATAGTGGTCACCTACTCTACTTTCCTCAATTTTATGAGATTTAATAATTCATTTCCCACCTCCAAAAATGTATCCATCTCTTCCACCTCTTTTTTTTGAACCTTTACTCCTTGTATTGTTGCTAGTGTTACCTCCTCTAGCCCTTGCCACTCCTCTTGGACTTGAGATAGAGAACCCTCAAACTTAGGAATCCCATTGCTTCTCACCTCAATTTTTCCAACATGAAGCTCTTATTGCTCTACCATTGAACTAACCAGTAATCCATTGGAGGTTCCACTAACCCAACCATCAGCTGCCTCACTAGAAGGAATGGGGTTTTGGCTACAATCTACATTTATGCACACATCAAGCTTCTTCTCCTAAATATCTTCTAATCTTGTCTCTTGAACATCTGGAACTAAATTGCTAACCAAGCCATCATTTCCACTATTTGGCAACCTGAGCTCCTTTTTCCATGACAATTTCAAGTTTGGTTTGATCTTGTTGGATTTGGTGTTTGGATATGGAGACTCTTCCCATACTACCTCCTAGAGCCAACTGACCTCTTCTATAATGACCTCCAAGCTAGTCCACCAAGTACTATTTTCTTTGATTTCCAAATATATTTTGGCTACATCTCTTTCCCTCTGCTAAAACATTTCCTCATCTAGATCCACAAATGTACCCAGCTCATCACCTAGTAGTGCCAAAACCTCTCTACTCTAGTATTCTGAAGGCAGATTCACTAGTTAGGTTCCACTAACCCAACCATTAGCTACCTCACTAGAAGGAATTGGGTTTTGGCTACAATCTACATTTATGCACACATCAAGTTTCTTCTCCTGATTATCTTCTAATCTTGTCTCTTGAACATCTGGAACTGAATTGCTAACCAAGCCATCATTTCCACTATTTGGCAACTTGACTCCTTTTTCCATGACGATTTTGAGTTTTGTTTGATCTTGTTGGATTTGGTGTTTGAATATGGAGACTCTTCCCATACTACCTCCTGGAGCCAACTGATCTCTTCTATAATGACCTCCAAGCTATTCCACTGGGTACTATTTTCTTTGATTTCCAAATATATTTTGGCTACATCTCTTTCCCCACGTTGAAAAATTTCCTCATCTAGATCCACAAATTTGTTAATGCTCCAAATCAAACTAGACCAGTGAATCCTATAGACTAGCCACTTTCTAATGATCACATTCAAGGGGGGATTTGGCCAACTGAAAAGAAATGGAATTAGAACATATTTCCTCTACACTTCAGGCTTTGTAATACCTAGGGATGTGACCCTTTAGCAACATCTAGAGATTCAAACACATAATTAATGGGATATTACTTAACAAATAATGCTCTCACACAATTATGCTAAGAAACCTAAAATATCACTCAACATTGGCAAGATATTGAATGAGTTCCATCAATCAGTATGGAGAACGTGGTAGATATAAGTACTCACAAAACAAAATTAAAATGATTTATGATTTAAAGAATTGGGACCAAACTGAAAAAAATAGAAGCATGATAATGGACTAGTGCCAAGAAATGGGCTATGGAGTCATATAACCAACCCTTCATCCTACAGTGTTGAACATTCTCTAAAGATCTTTTCAAATTTTATCACATTGTGACAACTAGACCACTGAAGCTTTATCTGATAATTCTTCTCATAAATCCACCTGAAACACAATACTCATGTCACATTTGTTGAAGAAATTGCACTATCCCTTGAAGAAAAGGAAATAATAAAATGCAACTTGACATTCATTAAAGAAATTACACCATCCCCAGAATAGAAGGCAACAACAGATGTAACTCAAATGCATCAAGTATGCACAAAAAGACTCGGACAATTTTATTATTGAATCCAAAAGAGTATTACAATTCAGCCATGGAGACAATTATCAGCTAAAATTAACATAGAAGCACAATTCAAAACATAGACACTTTCAGATTAGTGACTCAGTCATATTTCATCCTAGCTCTACAATCTATGCAAAGCTTCTGCCTACCTTGCAGAGCTTTAGAATTTGGAACCCCAGAATCCCCTAAAATGAAAAGAATGAAAATAAAAGAAGAAACAGAAAAATCCAAAAGAAAATCAATTGGAGACATTTGGAAGCATCTTTCACCGTTTATCAACAATCTGCAAAAGACTCTCTCCTCTCTCTACAACAAAATTATTTTGCCTCCAATTTTTCCTTTGTCTCAAACAATAGAAAAATCAATTGACCGTTAGAAGTCTGCACTATTTTCACCCAACTGATAGAGACTTTTCACTTTTTCATTTTTAATAAATTCCCCAACAAGGAGAATGTTTCACATTATTTCATGTGCCATTTAAATATTCACCTAAGCTTTTAAAAGAAAATAAAGTATTTTCCCAGAACACTTTACATTCATGTGCATTTTAAAATATTTTCCATTTGAAATATTTTATCTTGGGCTTTTGTTTTCACCATTACTTTACCAAAATTTTATCTGGGCACATTTAAATGCCTTGATTTTAAAAGAAAACAATGAAGTATTTAAAATATTAAGACATCTAGCCTTTATTTTCTTTGGGGCCCACCTTTATTATTTAAAAAAAAAATGCTTTCTTTTTAAAACAATTTCATCAAGCCTCTTTAACTTTATCAGGCTCCTTAAATTTTAAAAAATCCTTTTCTATTTAAAATCCTTAACCCATGCATGGAGACTCAACCCAGGCCCACCTTCCATGTGGCAGAATTTTTCCAATCCTGCATGAACTAAATGGTGCATAATTTAGACCCGCAAAACGAGGAGTAATGGCTGAGATCTTACTTTCCATTTTCACCAATTGTTGATCTTGGTTGTCTTCTTCTTTTTCCCTAATTTCTTTGTGCTCGGCTCTACAACTCTAACTTTCCTCACACATTCCACATCTTTGCAACTCCTCCATTGCATTGAACCTTCCAAACAACACTATTTCTATTCAACTCCAGGCATGACTACTCCATTGCAATCACTGCCCCTTTTGACTAACCCATTTTGTGTTCATTACACAACATTTTTTATGGCATTTCAATGAGACAACACTTAGCAAAGGTATCTCCATCGTATTTTGTAAATCGATCCCTTCTCCAATGGCCTTGGGCTAAGATGTTTTCAAACAAAAATTTTGATTACACTATCCAATGGACCACTTTCAGTATATTTAATGGTGCATATTCCTTACACAATGTTGTGTATTCTCTTCTCATTGCAAAAAAATATCTAGCATTCCTCTAACTAGTTCGATGGTGTTTTCTTCTATAATAGGGCATTCACTTCTTTACTGTCATCACCCCTTTAGCAGCATCAAAGCTTTTGTTTAGAAGTTTCTTAATCCTTTTCAACAGATTCATTAATGTGCTTGTTTTTCCTCAATGATGAATATTTTCAACAAACCCATTTTGATCGTATCCTGTAGTATTGGTGTGCTAGCTCCCCTCGAGCTCCTCAAGCTTGTTTTCCACATTTTGAACCTTTTCAAATAGCAAGAGAGCAACGCTAAAACTATCCATTTATTGGAGGTTTCAAGTCTTTTAAAAGTTCATTTGGGGTGTTCCTCATCTCTGTTTGTTTGAAATTTTTTAAGTCTAAAACCTTTTAACAGAAATCCACACATTGGCTTCTACTATCATGGCATTTTGATCAATGCCTCCTTCATTCATTGTATTTTTTTAAAAGCTTCTGAGGTGTTTTCAATATATTTAGTATGTGAATGCCCTATGGGAACCTCTTGCTTTTGATAAAACTATCAAGCCTCTGATGCATTCTGAAGTTTTTCCAATAAAGTCATTTCCTGAATATGTTGTTGGGCGCAACATGCACTAAGGGTTTTTGTTTTCTCACAAAAAGGTCATATGCCTTGTCAATGCTTCCTCATTTTTACTGTTGTGTGCACATACCCTATTTTTGGCATTAAGCTTGGAAGTTTCTAAAGTCTTCTCAGCACATCCATTTTATATGTTACAATTTCAATGTAGCTACATCAGAGCACTTAAAACATATTGACCCTCTCAATTGGAAGAATGTATTATTCTATTCTATTGTACAAGCCACTCTGACCTTGCACCGACACTTTGCCAATAGCATTTTCTTGAATGTCACTAAGAACTTTCCAAAAAATCCACCTTGTAGGCCTTCTTCTCCATGCTTTGAGGGATCGGCCATGTGCTCCCTGAGATGTTACCTTGGCAGAGGAAAGACGAGATGCTGAAAAGCTTGTTAAAATTTGGACTCACCAATGTTATTTGCACAATGCTTGAAGATTTACACAACCTTGGCAACAAACATTTTATACATATCCAATAAACATAGCATTCCTTAAGATGATTTATCTTTGAAGAAACCACTTGAACTTTGCATACCCACATATGCCTTCAAACAATCTGAGAAACCTGAATAACATTGACCATATTAACATGATAAAATATTGGCCTTTCCAGTGAATCATTATGTTCTGACAACCAAACAAGATTAAATGGAGTTGTGATTGTCTCATGGGAAATCAAGTGAGACACTTCTCTCCTTTGAGTCAATTGAAGAAATTTATGGCAATAACAACTATGAGTCCATTGATGGAATAGTGCCTTGCAATTCATGCATTTCATAATCAAAATATCCTTTAATAGATTGCAATGCAACATTTACAACCTCATGATTGTGCAAGGCATGTTGGGCCATATGTGGCCCAGCTGTAAAAAAATCATTTTCAAACAAATTTTACCCTTAAATGGACCATTGACAACTTTTGAATGCTTCAAAAATGAAAACATGAACTGGGTCGTGATTAAAATTTGTTTTTTGGCACTTTTGAAAAACAAGCAAAACTGGCCAAGTTGGCTCCAAAATCGGCCATGGAAACTGGTCAAACGATCTCTTGGAGCAATGAAAACTTGTAGGCATGTAGACATTCAGTCCAAGAATTGAATGCAATAGACAGATGGACAAAAGGAGTCATGATGTGAAAGATATTAATTGACAAAGTTGCTCAATTAAACTTTTCTGCAACATATAGCTATTTTAACCCAATTAAAACTAATGAAATCACCTCATTGGAGAATGCCAAATCAACTCCTGGCGAGCTGCCACTGGAGACAGTGGATCATTTTTGTGCAGTAAACACATGTGCAAGAGGAATTAGCTTGAATCATTTCCCATCAAAAGATATTGAAGGTCAAAATTGACCTCTCAGAAAGGTTTCAGGAAATGCAAGTCCAAAACTGACTAAATTCCATTTGGTTTTGATATGTTAAAAATAGAAAATCAGTTCATGAGACTTTGAAACATGCGATATGAGCTCATCTTGGTATGGAGTATGTAGAGCAACAATCAGTTTGCCATGCTGGTCAACCAATTGCAAAATACAAGCTCAAACAGGAGGCTACTTTACAAAACTAAAAGTTTGCAAACAACAGAAAAGTGACAAAACCCTCCAACTTCGTATTTCGTATTTCCAAACCCTAAAAAAACTCATCATGGGAAGCTGAAAATTGACATTCCTTCTCACATAGGACACATGAGTGAGTGTACAAATGGGTTTTGCATGAAAATCAACAAGCTCCGAGATATGACCCTCCAAAGTAGGTCACTTAGGTAGATTTCTTAAGTGCACTTCTAAAAGTGCTGAGGAAATTTTTTTGAAATGGGCATCTCAAATTTGATAAATTTCAGAGTGCCAACATTGGCTTTGACTAGGGATGTATTCTCTCTATGGGTATAACAAGATTCTAGATCTCTGGGGAGTATACCAAATATTGAGTCTAGTAGGTGTCCCAAACTACTCCTTTATTCAACCTTCTTTTTCAACTTCATCTGGTGACCCCAGGACACCAAATGAAAAGGGGAGATCAATATTTACCTCTGTCAAACAAAATTTTGACGAATGAACTAATCTCCCTCAACTCATGTTTGCCTCTGTCAAACCAGAACAACATAGGTAATTGTACTTCTACAAACACAAGTATCAAGTTGCCTTCATACAAGTGGAAGCTTACTCCCTGTTCATCTTTGTCATCACATGGCAGCCAAATCACATAGGGAACATCATTACCACTCTCTTCCTTTTCTGACTTTATACTAGGTGGCAACATATGAGGATAGTAATCAAGACCAAACGAAAACAAGGTCTTATCACATTCATTAACTGCCTTAGAATAATCATGCTTAGAGGAGATATCATAGCTGAAAAACAATATGCCATCTTCTTGAATGTTGAGCAAAGGTTGCTCATTCATTTGTAACTCCTCTAGCTAAAGTGCATCATAGGTCATTTTGTCTTCATTCAGACACCATAGCCCAAAGACATTGTTATGTGTTTCAACATTCTGAAAATCAGATTTATCAACACAACAAGTACTTTGATCTTCACTCAAATCATGAAATTCAGCAAAAATGTCAGCATCTAATGCATAAGCAATGTTCCCTATCTTAGGCTCACACATGATATTAGATTCATTCTTGAAACCATTATGCAAGTCCATATGGAATTTTTCAAACAAAGATTCAGACAATTCAAAATTTGACCCTACGCCAAAATCTTCGCATTGATTCTTCAGAAAATGTTCAGTGTCTGAATCATTTTGAATGCCATCACTTTTAGGAGTAATAGGGTCAACAAAGTAAATTTCATGTGCATTATCAACTGATAGGCATACTAACCTATGTGCTAGAGACTCACTGTTATCTGAAACTTTCCTATTAGCAATAGAGCTAGAATCTTCACTTTCTTTCACATTAATGCATTCCACATTCCAAGCAAACGTATCGACTTCCATACCTTGAAGACAAGAGAGATCATCAAAGAAAGACCCATACTCAATATCATATTGGCTGACATCATATCCACTGCCATTTGCATCATATGGCTGCTCCACACATTGATCAAAAGGTCTTGCAATGTCAACACAATTTGAAATTCCATCAATGGGTAATAAGGATGATTCTATATCCATGTGATTGTCACAATGCATAACTTGATCATTTAGAACTGAATTCCTTCCTTCATCAGTATGGTCCTCATCACCCTCCTCATGTGTAACTGACATCTCCATCTCTGCTTCACACAAACAGTCATGAGCAGTAAAGATATAAATAGGTTCATCAACATCTTTATCACTTCTAGCACTATGTTTAGGATCAAAAAATTGAACATACACATGATTATCTCCACATTCTTCATCAATCACTAAATTGACATGCTCCATTGATGTCAAACTTGAACTAAATTCCAAGTTTGCATCAAGTGTAATTGGATCATTCACTTGTGGACAAATGATTTCGTGAGCATTCATGTCATTGCATTCTTCATGTGAAGAAAGTATCTCTATATCATCCTTATGAGAGCATTCATAATCATCAGAAGAGCAATCAGTTTGACTTTCACCATCATCCTCATCACAAAAAGACTTATCACCACACAAATCATGCTCAAATTCTTCAGAGTGAGTGCTTGAACTTTCATCTTCAATGTCTTGATCATTGATTTGTGATGAGATGTCATCAACAATTGCATTATCTTCATCTTCATCATTGCTGCAAGGATCTGCACATGTGCTGATTGTGAGCTGATTACAGTCAACATTCTCAATCATACAACACATATTTTCATTTTTTGATACTCTTTTCATTCTTATGTATCATGTTTTGATTTTCTTCAATAAGACAATTGCTATCTTCATTTTGAGACATCACTTTTTGTGCATGATTAAGTCATGCTCCCTCAATAACCTTTATCCAATCAAATAATTAATTCAAGCTATGAGGCTTCAACCTCTTTGGCAAAGTACTTAGCCCAGACTCACAGATTCCACAAAACAAATTAATGTACACTGAATCCTTAGGTCTGAAATTTATGGGGACTTTCAACAAAGCATTCAAAAACCTTGAAAATAAATCATTTAGTGATTCTCCTTTGAGTCTTTTCATTTGAGACAATCCTTGAAGAACATATGTTTGATCAACATTGCCAAAATCTTGGTGAAATTTAACATGAAGCTCATTATGATATGCAAATTGTGATGATAGAGAAATCGTAGCAGCAAAATTAACATCTTGACAGACATTTCTATTATCTGATCCTTGACATCTATCTGCATGAGGTTTATTAGGATGACCAACACTCACAACCCTATGTCCTTTCATCATTGAATATCTCAAATTATGCTTAATATCCATGGCCATTTGATATGCTTGGTACAGGGTTGTAGGCTCTTTATCCCTCAACAGATAACTCATTTTTTTGTCAAATGCTCCTAAGTATACAACCAAACATTCAACATCATCTAGCCTTATGTTTTCAGGAATCTCTCTTATGATCTTTGAAAATATGAGATTAAAAGATGGGACTAACTCATCTTTTCCATTTTCCATGTTCATGAACTTCTTTCTTATCAATGCAGGGTCAATCCTTTCTCCAAATTGCTCCATGAACATTGTCTTAACTCTTCCCATGAATGAATGGAAGATGTTGGTAAGTATGAGAACCACTCTCTTTCATCTCCTCTCAATGACTATACAAATAGTCTCATGATTACATCTTCGTGGTCAACCTAATAATCATCCATCACATTATTTAATTCTTGGAGATGTTTATTTGTTGATTCTAACTTATCACCAATGAATCTTGGTAACTTATTTCTGACTTTAGTTGGAATTTCAATTGGATAACCACTAATGCCACTGAAATTGATAGCTCTGTGACTTCCATAGCTGAAAATTCTGACAATCTGGTTGGGATTGATCACAAACCATAGTTCCATCTAGAACCATACTAGGATGCATATATTGAAGCATTTTAATATTCCTCTTTCACAATTCACATATCAACTCTAAAGTTGTTCACTCATTTTCCCTATTTCTATCTTTTATCATGATCTCAAAATATTACAATACATAATTCAAATGCATCTAATCCTAAGATCTATTTAATGGGAAAATTTCAAGAACAAGCACACTTTTAGCATAATACATAAGCTACAAATTACAATTCAAAAGTATGCAAACTAATACCAATGTCCTTTCCCTTACTTAGTGCTAATCACTCAACAGGGAACCAAATTTTTTTCTAAGATGTTCAAATTTGTGAAGAATACCTAGAAACGTTGCAACTACTACAAATTATGTTGAAAATATTGTAGATCTAGAACTTTTTCACCTCTTCAACAGGTTCTTCTTAACAAAGTCACCACCTCTCTTTGTAGAGGATTGAACTTCGAACAACATGAAGTTATTTCACATGTAAATTTCATTTATGAGTTCCTTTCACCGGCAAAGCACCATAGATTTGAATTTTTTTAGGTTCTGCAACAAATTCTTTCTCCAGGTCAAAATCCTTCAATATTGAACTAAATCAGAATGGAAAACAATATGACTCTATGCAATTGATATGACTTTGTTTCTAGATTCTTCAATGAGAATTTTATCAAATTCTCCCCAACAGAGTTGTCATTCTTTTGGTGCTCAAAATCAAACTAGACCAGTGAATCCTATAGACTAGCCACTTTCTAATGATCACATTCAATGGGGGATTTGGCCAACTGACAAGAAATGGAATTAGAACACATTTCCTCTAAACTTCAAGCTCTGTAAAACCTAGGGGGGTGAACCTTTAGCAATATCTAGAGATTCAAGCACATACTTAATGGGATATTGCTTAACAGATAATGCTCTCACACAATTATGTTGAGAAACCTAAAATATCACTCAACATTGGCAAGATATTGAATGAATTCCATCAATAAGCATGGAGAACGTGGAAGATACAAGTACTCACAGAAAAAAATTAAAATGATTTATGATTTAAAGAATTGGGACCAAACTGAAAATAGTTGAATAATGATAATAGACCAATGCCAAGAAATGGGCTATGGAGTCATATAACCAACCCTTCATCCTACAGTGTTGAACATTCTCTAAAGATCTTTTCAAATTTTATCACATTGTGACAACTAGACCACTGAAGCTTTATCTGATAATTCTTCTCATAAATCCACCTGAAACACAATACTCATGTCACATTTGTTGAAGAAATTACACTATCCCTTGAAGAAAAGGAAATAATAAAATGCAACTTGACATTCATTAAAGAAATTACACCATCCCCAGAATAGAAGACAACAACAGATGTAACTCAAATGCATCAAGTATGCACAAAAAGACTCAGACAATTTTATTATTGAATCCAAAAGAGTATTACAATTCAGCCATGGAGACAATTATCAGCTAAAATTAACATAGAAGCACAATTCAAAACATAGAAACTTTCAGATTAGTGACTCAGTCATATTTCATCCTAGCTTTACAATCTACCCAGAGCTTTTGCCTGCCTTGCAGAGCTTTCAGAATTTGGAACCCCAGAATCCCCTAAAATGAGAGAAGAACGAGAATAAAAGAAGAAATAGAAAACTCCAGAAGAAAATCTGTTGGAGACATCTGGAATCATCTTTCATTGTTGATCAACAATCTATAAAAGACTCTCTCCTCTCTCTGTAACAAACTTGTTTTACCTCCAATTCTACCTTTGGTCTCAAACAACAAAAAAATTACCTGACCATGAGAAGTCTACACTATTTTCACCCAGTTGCTGGAAAATATCTTTGCCTATGGAAACCTTCATATTTGTGCTCTTTATTTTCTGTGGATGAATTTTACTTTACAACACATATTTGTTTATAAAGTGAATAAATTCACTTTATACAATATCCCCACACTTTTCACTTTCTGCTTTTAATAAATTCCCCAGTAGGGAGAATGTTTCACATTATTTCACGTGCCATTTAAATATTCACCTGAGCTTTAAAACATTTTCCTCAACAAATAAAGTATTTTCCCACAGCACATTACATTCATGTGCATTTTAAAATATTTGTCATTTGAAATATTTTATCTCAAGATTTTGTTTTAACCATTACTTTACCAAAATTTTATCTGGGCACATTTAAATGCCTTTCTTTTAAAATCAAACAATGAAGTCTTTAAAATATTAAGACATCCAAACTTTATTTTCTCTGGGCCCCACCTTTATTTTATTTTTTTTAAATGCTTTCCTTTTAAAACAATTTCATCGGGCCTCTTTAACTTTATCGGGCTCCTTAAATTTTCAAAAAAACCTTTTCCCTTTAAAATCCTTAACCTGTGCACGAAGACTCAACCCAGGCCCACCTGCCACATGGTGGAATTTCGCTAGTCCCACATGAATTAAATAGTGCACACTTTAGACCCGCGAAACAACGAGTAATGACTGAGATCTGACTTTCCATTTTCACCAACCATTGATCTTGGTTATCTTCTTCATTTTCCCTAATTTCTTTGTGCTCAGCTCTACAACTCTAACTTGCCTCATGCATTCCACATCTCTGCAACTCCTCCATTGCATCAAACCTTCCAAACAACACTAACTCTATTCCACTCCAAGCTTGACTGCTCCATTCCAATCGCTACCCCTTTTGGCTAACCCATTTTGTGTTCATTATGCAATTCTTTTGATGGTGTTTCAATGAGACAACACTTAGCAAAGGCATCTCCATCATATTCTGTAGATCAATCCCTTCTCTAATAGCATTGGGTCAAGATGTTTTCAAACAAAAATTTGATTGCACTATCCAATGGACCGCTTTTAATATATTTAATGGCGCATATTCCTTACACCATGTTGTGTATTCTCTTCTCATTACAAACAAATAGCTAGTATTCCTCTAACTAGTTCAATGGCATTTTATTCTTTAATATAGCATTTAGTTCTTTAGTGTCATTTCCCTTTTAGCAGCATTAACACCTTTGTTTAGAAGTTTCTTAAGCCTTTTCAACAAATTCATTAATGCGCTTGTTTTCCCTCAATGTTGAATATTTTCAACAAACCCATTTTGAGTGTATCCTGTAGTATTGGCATGCTAGCTCCCCTCGAGCTCCTCAAGCTTGTTTTCCACGTTGTGAACCTTTTCAAAAAGTTAGAGAGTAGTGTTGAAACTATCCATTTATTGGAGGTTTCAATTCTTTTAAAAGTTCATTTGGTGCGTTCCTCATCTGTGTTTGTTTGAAAGTTTCAAAGTCAAACCTTTTAATAGGAATCCACACATTGGTTGCTACTATCATGGCATTTTGATCGATGCCTCCATTCATTGTATTTTTTTAAAAGCTTCTAAGGTGTTTTCAATATATATTCAATATGTGAATGCCTTGCAGGCGCCTCTTGCTTTTGATAAAACTATCGAGCCTCTGATGCATTCTGAAGTCTTTCCAATAAATTCATGTCCTAAATATTTCATTGGGCTCGACATGCATTGAGGGTTTTTGTTTTCTCACAAAAAGTTCATACGCCTTGTCAATGCTTCCACAATTTGACTATTGCGTGCACATACCCTATTTTTGGCATTAAGCTTGGAAGTTTCTAAAGTCTTCCAACAAATCCGCCTTGTAGGTTTTCTTCTCCATGCTTTGAGGGATTGGCCATGTGCTCCCTGAGATGTTACTTTGGCATAGGAAAGATAAGATTTTGAAAATCTTGTTAAAATTTAGACTCACCAATGCTATTTGCACAATGCTTGAAGATTTTACACAACCTTGGCAACAAACATAGCATTCCTTAAGATGATTTCTCTTTGAAGAAACCACTTGAACTTTGCATACCCACATATGCCTTCAAAAAATCTAGGAAACTTGAATAACATTCACCATATTAACATGATAAAATATTTCCCTTTCCAGCGAATCATTATTTTTTGACAACCAAGCAAGATTAAATGGAGTTGTGACTGTCTCATGGGAAATCAAATGAGACACTGCTCTCCTTTGAGTCAATTGAATAAATTTATGGTAATAATAACTATGATTCCATTGATGGAACAGTGCCTTGTAATTCATGTATTTCACAATCAAAATATCCTTCAACAGATTGCAATGCAACATTTACAACCTCATGATTGTGCAAGGCATGTCGGGCCACATATGGCCTGGCTAAAAAAAAATCATTTTCAAACAACTTTTACCCTTAAATGGACTTGTGAAAACTTTTGAATGCTTCAAAAATGAAAACATGAACTCGGTCGTGATTAAATTTTTTTTTTTGGCACTTTTGAAAAACAAGCAAACCTGGCCAAGTTGGCTCTGAAATCAGCTCAAGAAACTAGTCAAACGACCTACTGGAGAAATGAAAACTTGTAAGCATGAAAATATTTGGTCCAAGAATTGAGTGCAATAGACAACTTGACAAAAGAAGTCACGAGGTGAAATATATTAATCAGAAAAGTTGCTCAATTGAACTTTTCTACAACAAATAGATGTTCTGACCCAATTAAAACTGATTAAATCACCTCATTGGAAAATATCAAATCAACTCCTAGCAAGCTACCACTATACACAGTGGATCATTTTCGTGTAATAAACACATGTGCAAGAGGAATTATCTTGAATCATTTCCCATCAAAAGATATTGAAGGTCAAATTTGACCTCTCATAAAGGTTTCAAGAAATGCAGGGGCAAAACTGACTAAATTCCATTTGGTTTTGATCTATTAAGCATAGAAAATCAGCTCATGAGACTATGAAACCTGACATGTGAGCTCATCTTGGTATGGATAATGTAGAGAAGCAATTGGTTTGTCATTATGGTCAACCAGTTGCAAAATACAAGCTCAAATGGGAGGCTACTTTGCAAAACTGAAAGTTTGCAAATAGCAGAAAAGTGACAAAACCCTCTAGCTTCACATTTCAAAACCCTAACAAAAGTCATTGTGGGAAGCTAAAAATTGGCATTCCTGCTCACATAGGACACATGAGTGAGCGTGCAAATGGGTTTTGCATGAAAATCAATAGGCTCCGAGATATGAGCCTCCAAAGTAGGTCACTTGAGCAGATTTCTTAAGTGCACTTGTAAAAGTGCAGAGGCAAAATTTTTGAAATGGGCATCTCAAATTTGCAAGATTTGAGAGTGCCAACAAAATGTACCTAGCTCATCACCTAGTAGTGCCAAAACCTCTCTACTCTAGTATTCTAAAGGAAGATTCACCAGTTTGGCCCAAACTAACCTTTTCTCCATTGTGTGATTCCTGGGGTTCAAAGTCACTTCCCTATCTTTCAAGTAAAACCCTATGCCCTCCATTATTGGTGGTTTTCCTTCCATAATGGTTTTCTTTAATGCTTATGAAGGAAAAATTATCAGGAGATAATTGTTGGCCAAGAAATGGACACATTCCTCTTCACCCCAATTTTCTCACCACCAATTTTGCATTTAATCCCTTGTACAACCACTTGCATAAAATTTGGTGAAAAAGGCTTGTTCTCTCAAAAATCACTTTGAAGGATGCAATAATTTGGATGGAATCACCATTGCTTTGTTGGATTTACTGAGTTTTGAGCCTCCCTCCTCCACGACTGGGGCTTTTGAGCCACTCTTCCCACACCAACTTCTCTGAAAGGTTGCCCTTTTTTCTATAGAATTAACTCTCTGATCTAACCAAATGAATTTCACATTGGTTGCAAATGAAGGTATTACCTCATCTAGATCTTTACATTGCAATCAATTCCCCTTTCATTTTACCAATGATTTGGGGGATTTTTTAGGAGAAGTGCCCTCTTTTTCCCTCAATTGTTCATACCTATCACTTTAAAAAACCCTTTGTAAATACCTCCATTTATGCTCTGCATACAGCTTGGTTTTAGGCCTCTATGGCTCATGATTTAATAGTTGGATGTTAAAACTCTATCGCTCTTTGTGCTTCCATTGATTAGTCCCTTTCACACCATTAACTTTTCCCCACCTCCAATCTCCATTTGAACCCAATCGAACTCTGGTGTCTTTCCATGGTCTTTCGCTTTGTCCACCCCTTTTCTCCTCCATTGGCTAATTCGATCCACCCTTCCAAGGATTCTAAGTAGGATTTAGAGGTGCCTTGAGAGGAATATTTTCCTTTGCATCATCTGCCCATGATTTAAATTTCCTCACCACCCTTTGTTGGAAATTTGATTGTCATTGATGTCAAAAGGGATTTTATGGCCAATAATGATGGTCATCGATGTCAAGTGGTCTAGCTCTAAATGATGAATTTGAAGTTGTAGTGTAAGCCTTGAAGTGTTGAAGAAGTTCGAACTTCAATCCTTGGGCTTACCTTATACCACTTGCCAGAGAAGGAAAGAGTCAGAAAAATTAATCCAAGTCTAATTAGACATCAAACTTTGAGTTTGAGGCTTACCTGATACTACATGGTTTTGAATATCAAAATTTGGTCATACCTCTTACCAAATTCCTTATAAGAATTAAAGAAAGATTGAGCTAATCCAAAAAATTTAGGACTTTGGACTTCAAGCATACATCATGTCAAATGCACAAAGGAAAAAGAATTAGAAATTTAAAGTTTGAAAGGCCATCAGACTTTAGGCATCGAGGTTAAGGCTTACGCCTTAACAAAAAGTTGAGTATAGAGTATGCAAGAAACCCAAACCCTAAACCCCAAAAAGAAATTTGGTGCTTCGCAAGTTAGAGCTAAGGCTTACACCTTATCTAAATGCAAAGAGATGGAAGGAGTATGAAGGAACCCCAAACCCTGACTTCCAACTTCCCAAAGGTGTTTTAGATTTCAGTGTTTTGGTGTGAGGGTCTATGAATGGAATGAAGGTGGCAAAGGGTAAAGCTGATTTGGCCAAAACCTAAAAGTGTGGGATAAGCAACACATTCCCACCATTCTGTGCAAGGTGTGTGGGACCCTAGTGATGGTCATTGCTGGCTCACGGGGGGATGACATGCATCCTCAGTGACAAGTAAGTGGTATGAAGGATTAGTGACTTTTGACCACTGAAGGAAAGGAAACATGATATCCTAAAAAATGAAGATGCAACCCTATCATTCTGTAGGTAGCACACATTAACTAGGGTTGATTAGTGTGGGTATGCACACTTGAGACATGTGGTAAGGAGTTATTGCAATGTATTGTTGATTCACATCATTGTTGTGAATCATTAATCTACGACCCACATTTAAAGCTTGGAAGTTGAAGGATAATCGTCTAATCATGACGCAATTTGTGAGATCAATGGGTAGAATTCAAAGACTTGATTCTCCAAATGGCTAGGTGGAAAAATGTTTTCCAGATGGTGAAAACATAAAAACTGACACCATTAATGCATAGGTCGCTATGAAATCTGGAGAATATCAAACAAGGAATGTGACATTAACTGTGAATCAAACCCTAAAAGTATGATGCACCAAACTTAGCAAATACAATAAATAAGGTTGATGATTGTTTGGCTCAAGGTGAGTTGGATTGTTGGAGAAGCTAAGTGAGAAAATTGGACAACTAATGGTCATATGGCTAAGTAAGAGTGTGAATGGTGAGAAGGTATTACAGAAAAGAGGTGAAGAAAAGTGGTGCATTCTCAAGTTAAGGTAGAACCATAATTTTGCACATATGAACTTGTAATGTTGTAAGAGGTTGGTACCTTAGAGAGATTGGGTTTGTGCTCAATCAGGTGTGTAGTGTACCTTGAGGTTGGTGCCTCAAAACATTTTTTTTTGTGCAGTGTACCAGGAGGTTGGTGCCTCAAAACATTGTATTGGGTGTCAATGTACCTATAAGTGGGTACTTACAAAACATATGTAATATATTTGATTGTGAGGTTGGATTTTAGTAGTAGACTCGAGCAAATTTTCTCACTGTGTTTTTTCTCTTCTAGGGTTTTCCATGTATATTTGGTGTCTTCTTATGTGTGTACTATTTTTCTTGATCTTTAATCTTGTCTACTATTTTAATGTGTTAAAAATGTGTATACACTGATTCAACCCCCCCTTAATGTATTGGTGTTCCTTAAGCAATTGGTATCAGAGCACTAGTTCCTTGAAGAAAATTTAATCAACTTAAAGTAGATCTAGTTTCAAGAACACTATGGTTGGACAAGAAGGATCTAATTCAAAAAAATCCCCATTGTTTGGTGGAACAAAGTATGCTTTCTAGAAAGTTATAATGGAAACTTATTTAACCTCTCTTAGATTTGATGTATGGTAGTTAGTGTTGACTCTTAGTTGTTTGTGATGTGTGATGTTTGTCCTTGATGACAAAACTGGTTCTTATAATGGTGTTCTTTGTTGACATTGACAAGCTTCATGATATGCAGATAATGATGTGCGGATTGGTTTCGAGGATGTTAATTGGTTGTGTGGCATATGATACAAGATGCATTCTCTTATTGATTGTTTGATTGGTTCCCATGATATATATGCAGATGGTGTATTCAGTTGCTCATGCTCAATTTGTCTTTGAATGATATGTATCTTTGACATGTGTTGTGTCATTGACATCATTGTAGTCTTTGCACTTGAAGTGTTTCAGATTGATTATTTACGGGGATTGGGCATGATAACAGGGATTGATATTTGGTATGGCACACATGATGTATTGATCTAACAGTTACATCATATTTCTGTTTTACGTTGATACTGACACTATTGATTATTCTTGGCAGGATACAGGCTGGTATTTTGTCATCTCTATGGTCATTGCATTTGACAAGTTTTAGACTAATCAACTAAGATGACAATGGTTGTTATATTTTTTTTTCTTCTGATTATTCATAATTTCATCATGGAAAATTGCTTATTACATATCATCATGGCATTTGGCTTTGGCAATATAATTGTGTAAATGATCTATATTGTGAACTTGGCATATGGATCAGTCTCACTGCATTTCATATTATTAAAAGAAGATGACTTTATTAAAAGTCATATGGAAGTGACATTAATAAGGTTTTGGGCTCATCTTAACAAGGCTTTAGTTTTTCTTGATTGGTCATATATGGCTTCAGGCAGCTTGCATAGTATTTTGTATTTGAGCACAATGTATAAGTATTTAATCACATTGCATTAGTGTTTGATGTGGTAATAAGGAAATTGGTTTAAAGTTGACTTCCATTTGAAAAGGTGATTACACCATGTCTTTCCTTGATCGACACTCCTTGTAAAAATATTGTGTTTACTTTATACTCTTAATGAGTATTGAAGCATGTGATAAAGGCATTTGTTGAATGTCAATGAAACAAATTTTTTAAAAGTCTTAGCAATGATATTACGGATCATTGTTTTGAGTCTAAATCGGGTTGTATGGGACTTAACACACATGAGAATTCACTTTATTTATTATGACTTGGCATTGGCAATGAACAGTTGGAATGTTTTGTTGGCATTGAAGAATTAGTCATCAGGCTCTAAAGCATTATGATGGTTCATTAATCATTTTTTTGACTTGCATCGGACTTCAAATCATCATTGTTTTTGATAAAGTCTTTAATAGTCTTGAAAGAAATAAATTTAGGGCAATATTATTGTTGAAGGGTTTGGAACCCTAGCCACCATGAGAATGTTGTGTTTGTAGTTGTAAATCTATTCTTTTGACTGACACTAAAGGAGTTGGACGAGTTTGTTACAAGCATAGACAACAGATCATGAGTCAGCAAGGACTTGGTAGTTGATAATGGTTTCTTCAGCTATGTAGTTGTGGTTGTCTCCATCAATCTAGTATTTGTTTGATTTCTTCATTGCTTAAACAGGTAATAAAATAAAATCTCCTTTTAATGAGCTTTGAGACATTTGGCTTTAAGAAATTTTTGTTAAGACAATAAGATTTCAGTTACAGAGGTTTATGACATTGTTTTACTTTGAAACAGTTGACTATTTTTTAGCAAACATGTAAAGGGTTAATGTATTCAGTTATCTTGAAGCAAAACAGTTATTGCAATCAGTTTTCGATGAAGATTCATGATAGTATATAAACAGTGTGGTTGATCACTGTTTGTGTGTGTGCGTATTTTTCAAGGATTAATGCACAAAATTCTAGAATGAAAATCTTGCAAATATGATGCAGAGTATTTAACTGATATTTCTTGTATTTTAGAGATTCCAAATTGAATCTTTAGGATATTTGATGTATTAGTATGGAAGGCTTGAGTGAGAAGAATATGAAGCTTCAGACACATTGTGTAAAGGTTGTATTGCATTGAAAATCTTTATTATGATTCTCATATTATTGTATTTCAGGAAGATGTTGTCATTCTCATACAACATTCTTCAATGTGCTTAAAAAGGATATTCATAGTCTTCTATTGAAATTCTAGGGTTGCAAAATCTGCACTTCTAGGGTTCTGATAGAATACTATAATTTTGTTGCATTGTAATGGAGTTGGTGCTCTAAATTTGTAAGGGGTTGGTGATCCTTGGAATGGGTGTTCCTAAATTTGTAAGGGATTGGTGCTCCTAGAGTGGGTGCTCTAAATTCAACCTATAAGGCATTGTAAATAGCAATTTTATATAAGCTAGTAAGGCATCATTTTGGAGTGGTTTTTCTACCCTAAGAGGGTTTTCCACTCGTAAAATTCATGGTCTTATAGTTTCATTGCTTTGTTATGATAACATAGCTAGATTTTGATGTTTTTCCTTATCAGTTCATAGTTGAATGATTATTTTTTCATTTCTACAAATGTTTACACTAAATCTATTCTGTTAATGTTATGAACTTTCATTCAAGGGAAAGCACAAATAGTTCATTTAAGTCAATTCATACTAATGCTTAGTTGATACACAAGCCAAGTCTACTTCACAAACTGTCATTTTTTTTCTTAGTTTAAAAGTGAACACTTAACTCAAAAAAATTGTGACTTTTATAAATCACTGATTCACCCCCCCTCTAAGTGATTCCAGTCTTCCAAAAATTACTTGTAGATGGTTATACTGCACCAACAACTACTACTGATATAGTTGACAAGAAATCCTCTGAAAATAATGCCAAAGCTAAAAAATATATTCTATGTGGTCTAACCAATACTGAATTTATAAAAGATGTGCATTATAAATCTACTAAAGAAGTATGGCACAAACTGAACAATATCTATGAGGGAGATGTTAAAGTGAAATAAGCAAAGTTGCAAACTCATAGAGGAAATTTGAGACTCTTAAGATGAAATATGAAGAAAATTTTGTAGCATACATGCTTAGAGTAGATGAGGTAGTGAATGCAATCAAACGTTTGGGTGAGACTATTGAAGATAAGGTTATTGTAAAAAAGGTCTTGAGGACACTCCCACAACAATTTGATTCTAAGGTCTCTACAATAGAAGAAGCTCAAGATCTGGATACATATTCTATGGATGAATGTTTGGGTCACTAATTACATATAAAATGAGAAATGAGAATGTTGTATTAGAAAAAAGTGAAGCTGCATTCAAGATCTCCAAAACCAAGAAGATTCAAAATTTGACATCTGCTCAAATGAAGAAGTGAACTTTGTTAGAAAGCTGAAGAAGGGCATTGAAAAATACAAATTTAAGCTTCCTTTCAAATGTTTTAATTGTGGTAAAGTAGGAAATTATGCCTCAAAGTGTCCATTGAATGAAAAGGAAAAGGGAGACAATTCCAACAGTCAAGAAGTTTATAAATATAAAAAAGAGGAACTATGGAAAAAAGAAGTCTTTATATGGATAAAAAAAATAGTTCTTCAGATAATTGCTCCTCTACAAGTGAATATTGTGAAGCAAGTGAAGTTTCATTTATGGTTGAAGAGATTAAAGAATGTGAATATTCTAAAGAGGAAGAATAAGTTGAGGTTGATTTGGAAGGTGAATTGTTCTTTGTGTTAGAAGATTTATGTGATGCAAGAAAATGGAATGAAAATACAAGTTAAGGATTAAAGAATCTAAAAAATTATTGTAGATCTTAAGCTGTAAGTGGAAGAGTAAAAAATAATTGAAGAGATGATTAATGTGGGTTTGAAGAATAGACTAGAATAATGTCAAAAACTTGAGGTTGAAATTGTGTCTTTGAGAAAAGACCTTGAAAAGGGTAGAGAACAGATAGAAAAAGGTTTGAAGTTGAAAGGTGGTTCTAAGATACTAGATGAATTGATCAACTCACAAAAGCCTTCTTCAAAAGAGAAATCTGGCTTGGGTTTTGAGAAAGGAAAGAGTCCCACTACTAGTGCATCCACAAATTTGTATGATAATTTTAAAGTAGAGGAGAAGTCTATTACAAAGCACGAGAAAGATTGCGATGAAGATTCTAAGACGTCTGAAGGGTCCTTGAAGGATAAGAATATTTAAGATATCAGGAATCAAATGATGGATTCATCAAGGTGCATAGTCTGGAAAATAGAGATTCAAAGGCCAACATACAAGACAAACCAGGTTGATTTATGCTTTTTATGGTTTTTTTTTCATGTAATTATTATGGGCATAAATCTATAGATTGCAAGATTAGACCTTTGAGAAATAATAGAAATGATTTTGTAAGCAAGAATCCTTTTACTTCGCTAAGTTTTCTAAATGATGTATATTATAATTGCAATAACTATGGGAACATTGCTAAGTTTTGTAGAAGCTTATAGTCTTCTAGATAGGAGAGAAAGATGTTTACTTCTCCTAATAAAAAAATATTTGCTTATGATCATGCAAGTCAAAAGAAATAATTTGCACCCCCTGTAGAGAAGAAACAATCTACACAAAGTTTTGAGGAAAAGGAGAAAAACCCTTAGAGGTATTGGAGAGAGAAGAAGACTGAGATAAAGAATGAAGAATCAATGTTAGTTCAAATAGAATTTCATGCCAAAGGACAAGGAAATCCTTGGGTGATTGAAAGTGGTTACTCTGGTCATATGATTGGAGATAAGAGTAAATTCACTAGTTTGGAGAAATGTAATGGTGGTATAGTCAGTCTTGGTGATAATACTACTGCTAAGATAACTGGAAAAGGTACACTATGCATATATGGTAAGACTAATGCTCAAGATGTGTTGTACATGTATAATAGTTAAAACATAACTTTCTTAGTGTTAGTCAGATGTGTGATAAAATATATAACCTATTATTTCATGCTAGTGGATGTGAGATAAGGAAAGCTAGCTCTAGTAAACTTGTTACTGAGACAAGTAGAAAAAGTAGTAATTTATACGATTTGAATGAAGTGAAAAGTGGAAGGTGTCTGTTAGTCAAATTGATGAAAGTTGGTTATGGTACAAAAGGATGGGTCACATTAACTTTGACCATCTAGTGAAAGCCAACAAAAAGAATGCATTCAGACATATGTCTAACATTGTCAAACCAACAAACACTCTTTGTAAAGAATTCCTTGAAGGAAATAAAATGAGGTTCAGATTCAAGTCAAAATAATATTCAACTACAAAGCCCCTGGAGTTGATACATACATATCTGTATGGACCAACAAGAACCAAAAAAATCAATGGAGAAAGGTATTTCATGTTATTAATAAATGATTATTCAAGAATGGCATGGGTAACTTTTCTTAAAGATAAATTTCAATCTTTAGAAAGGTTTAAAAATTTTAGAGTTATGGTTGAAAATGAGATTGGTTCAAGAATTAAAAGTTTGAGGTCATATAGAGGGGGAGAATTCACTTCACATGAATTTAATGAGTATTGTAAAAAACATGGAATTAGAAGACATTTTTCTATAGCTAGAACACCTCAAAAAAATGGAGTTGTTGAAGGAAAAAATAGAACAGTTCAGGACATGCCTAGAATAATGTTGAATGAATCCAAACTGCTTGATAGATACTAGAAGGAAGTGGTTCAAACTGCTATTTACATTCTCAACAAAGCACGGTTAAGAGTGAATCATTATAAGACTCCATATGAGTTATGGAAAGGAAAAACTACATCTATGAAATACTTTAAAATATTTGGAAATAGATGTTTTATAAAAAGGAATGATGAAACATTTGGTAAATTTGAGTTAAGATCTAATGAAGGAATATTTTTGGGTTATTCATCCACAAGTGCTACAATAAAAGGTTATAGAAAATAGTTGAAAGTGTGAATGTCAGAGTGGATGAAGATCACTCTCAAAAACTACACAAAGATGACATGTGTTCACACCTATCTCTATTTATGAAGAGAAAGGAGAATCTACAGAAGAAGAACCATAAAAGGAAAGTGATGTTGATGAAGAAGAGAAATCAAATACTACTCCAAAAATACCACCTAAATTTTTCAAAAGAGATCATTCTAAGAAGTAAATTCTTGGTAACAAATTTGATGGTGACTTGATGAGAAGAAAGCTTTCTTAACAAGATTAGGTAAGATATTCTTTACTAGTTGAAATAGAACCTAAATCCTTTGAAGAAGCTAGTAAAGATTGAAGCTAGATTGAAGCAATGAAAGAAGAAATCTATCAAATAGAGAAAAATCAAACTTTGGAACTTGTTCCAAGGCCTACTAATAAGAATGTTATAGGATAAAAATGGGTGTTTTGAAATAATTTGGATAAAGATGGGAATATAAAAAGAAGCAAAGCTAGATTGGTTTGCAAGGGTTATGCTCAAGCTGAGGGTATAGATTTTGATGAAATAGTTGCACCTATTGCTCGACTTGAAACTATTAGAATGTTTCTTACATATTCAGTTTATAAAAAGTTCAAAGTATACTAGATAGATGTAAAATTTGCATTTCTTAATGGATATCTAGATGAGGAAGTTTAAATAAAGAAACCTAAAGGGTTTATTGAGACTAAACACAAAGATTATGTATACAGATTGAAAAAGGCTATGTATGGTTTAAAACGAGCCCTTAGGGCTTGGTATTCTAGGTTAGAAAAATATCTTCAATAGCAAGGGTATAAGAAAGGTATTGTTGGTCCAATAATTTATATTTCAAATGTGAAGGTGATCATATGATAATTGTTGTTGTGTATGTAGATGACATCATTTTTGGTGGCAACAATGACAAGATGTGTAAAGGATTTTCCATTCAAATACAAAATGAATTTGATATGTCTATGCTTGGAGAACTTTATTTTTTCCTTGGTTTACAAATAGCACAAACTGATAATGGGATATTCATATCTCAACATAAGTATTCTATGGAAATTCTCAAAGAGGTTTAAGATAAAAGATAGTAAGTTGGTTAGCACACCTATTGTCACCTGATGCAAGCTCAACAAAGATGATGAATATGAATTAATAAAGCAATAATTAGATAGCTCCATAATTGGAAGTATTTTATATCTTATAACAACTAGGCTATATATCATGCAAGTTGTTTGCACTGTTGCTAGATTTCAAGCTGCTCCTAAGGAGACACATGTTAAAGTTGTGAAGAGAATTTTCAAATATTTGAAGAGTGCTATTGACTATGGATTATGGTACCCTAAAAGTAAACACTTCACTTTGATAGCATATACAAATGTTGATTGGGTAGAAAGTGTTGATGATAGAAGAAGCACTAGTGGAGGTGCATTTTTCCTTGGAAACAAACTAGTTTCATGGCTGAGAAAAAAGCAAGAGTCAATTACTCTTTGAACAATTGAAATAGAGTATGTGGCAGTAGTGGCATGTTGTACTCAAGTGTTGTGGATGAAGAAAAAACTTAAAGATATCAAGGTAGAGTGTACAAGGAACTTGTTACTATTATGTGTGACAATTCAAGTGCAATAAACATATCAAATAATCCAGTGATGCACTCTAGGACCAAGCATATATCAATCAAGTATTACTTCTTGAGAGAAAAGGTAACAAATCAAGAATTTTTCATGAACTATGTGTGAACCAAAGATAAGTGGCAGACATATTCACCAAGCCTCTTCCCAAAGAGAAATTTGAATATCTAAGGTAGAAATTAGGAGTAATTACTCCCACATCATATCACTAAATTTTAGTCATAGGGCATGAGTCTAGGGGAAGCTTTACAAGAAGACTTATACAAACCTAGAGAAGAAAGAGAGATTAATTCAGGTAAATTTGGTTTTACAATTTTCTAATGACTTGATGGTTGCAAATTATTGGCTACACTCCTTTATTTGATAAAGGGGGAGAAAAGTTTGGTCAAAGGGATAGAGACCAAATTGGCTTCAATAGAAGCATGATGTCTTGAAGTGTCCCTTTTCCATCGATTCTAAAGGGGAATGTTCAAATGCTCCTTAAATTTTTCTAAAAGGGAATACATGTCAAAGGGGGAGAATTGATTGTTATTCAAAATGGATGCTAATGTTCGGGCAAAGCATTTAGCTTTTCCATCAATGAAAAAGGGGGAGATTGTTGGACATTTGATTATCATTGATGTCAAAAGGGAGTTTATGACCAGTAATGATGGTCATTGATGTCAAGTGGTCTAGCTCTAAATGATGAATTTGAAGTTACAGTGCAAGCCTTGAGGTGTTGAAGAAGTTTGGTATTTAGGCCTCCATCTTACCTTATACCACTTGCCAAAGAAGGAAAGAGTTAGAAAAATTAAGTCGTCTGATCAGACATCAAACTTTGGTCTTGAGTCTTACTTGATACTGCATAATTTTGGATATCAAAATTTAGTCGTACCTCTTACTGAATGCCTTAGAAGAATTGAAGAAAGATTGAGCTAAGTCTAAAAAGTTTCAAACTTTGGACTTCGGGTGTACCTCGTATCAAATGCACAAAGGAAAAGGAGTTAGAAAGGTGAAGTTTGAAATGACGTTGGAATTCGAGCATCAGGGTTAAGGCTTATGCCTTAATGAAAAGTGGAGTATGGAGAATGCAAGAAACTCAAACCATGAACCCTGAAAAGGTTTCAATGCTTCGCGGGTCAAAGCTAAGGCTTACACCTTATCTAAATGAAAAGACATGTAAGGGGTATGAAGGAACCCAAAACCCTAACTTTTGACTTCACAAAAGTGTTTCAGAGTTTTGTGTTTTGGTGTGATGGTCTGCGAATGGAATGAAGGTGGAAAAGGGTAAGGCTAATGGCCAAAACCTAGAAGTGTGGGACATGTGGCACATTATCACCATTCCGTGGAAGGTGTGTGGGACCTGGTGATGGTCAGTGAGGGATCATTGGGAGATAACACATGTCTTTGGTGGTAGGTAAGTGGTATAAAGGATTATAACTTCTAACCATCGAAGGAAAGGAGACATAGTATCGCCAAAAATGAAGATGCAACCCTTCCATTCTTTAGGTAGCACATGTTGACTAGGCTTGACTAGTGCGTGCATGTGGGTTTGAGACATGTGGAGAGGATTGATTGCAATGTATTGTTGATTCACATTTTTGTTGTGAATCATTAATCTATGGCCCACATTTAAAGCTTGGCGGCTGAAGGATAACCATCTAATCATAGCACGATTTGTGAGATCAATGGGTGGAATTCAAGAATTGATTCTCTAAATGGCTAGGTGGAAAAATTTAGCGCAAACAATGGAAACATAAAAACCGACACCATTAATGCACAAGTTAGCTACAAAATTTGGAGGAGATCGAACAAGGAATGTGGCATTAACTGTGAATCAAACCCTAAAATTGTGATGCACCAAACTTAGCAAATGCAATAAATAATGTTGATGATTGTTTTGCTCTAGGTGAGTTGGCTTGATGGAGAAGCTAAGTGAGAAAATTTGAATGACTAAGAGTCACATGGCTAAGTAAGAGGAGTGTGAATGGTGAGAGGGTGTTATAGAAAAGAGGTGAAGGAAAGAGGTGCATTCTCAAGTTAAGGTAGGATCAATATTTTGCACATATGAACTTGTAATGTTGTAAGAGGTTAGTGCCTCATAGAGATTGGGTTGGTGATCAATCAGGTGTGCAATGTACCAAGAGGTTGGTGCCTCAAAACATTGTATTTGGTGTGCAATGTACCAAGAGTTTGGTGCCTCAAAACACTGTCTTGGGTGTCAATGTACTATGTTGGTGAACAGATTTTTCCTTTGCAAAATGAATCTATCATGCCCAAGAAGGATGAATCAATCCACAATAGTTGGAGAGATCACCATTGCATTGGTGATCTTCCTCTGAAGTTTGATTTAGGTACAACTCCCTCTTTTGATATAATTTTATATTTTTCAAATATATAAACTCGAGGTATGATTTTTACCAAAAAGCAAGAAAGGAAAACTGACACTTCTTCATAGCCATGACACAAGTGTGAATATTAATGCTCAAAATAACTACTGCTAAAATGAAATGACTGATAAAAAATTAATATTGTGACTTGAAGATCAAATTTCTAATTTTTTTTTACACGAATCAGCTCAATTTCAACCATTAACTATAAATAACATGAATCAAATGTCACAAAACAACACATTCTCAAAGGAAAGGAATGTTCAGATGCCTTTCAAAGCTCAAATACTTTCCCACAAACACTAACATATAATTCACAATTACTACAAAAAGAAAATAATCACCTACAAAAAATGAATTGAAACTATAGAATGTAATCCTTTATTAAGATTGATTCTCACTCACACATCAAAGTGCAAGGGGGATCAAATATCAGACCCTTGCACAGCCAAAATACAATGTATTTATAGCTTTCAAAATATAATTGTCACCAAATTCTTGTGGAACAACTGAAAAAAATTGATTCTTGGGGAGAATCAGAATAATGAAGTTCATAATATTTTAAAGACAAGGTACAAAGAAAACTAAATTCCCCTAATGTTGAGATGGTTGGACATGTGAAGATACAGGTGCTTCTTCTTTGAATGCCTTTTGTTGCATAGTTGCCATGTGTATCTAATACTCCTTTAGGACCAACATGACACCAACAATTTTTGACTATTGTGTAATGATTACATTTCTCATCCTTAACTTCTAGGTCACCTTGGTAATTTGAATCGGCTCCATTTTCTATGTAATGAGTGTAGAAGAATCTTCATGTATTGATAATGTTGAATCAATCTTGGATAGCTTCTTTAGTGCCTCCTTTTAGAATGATTATTCCCCTGCATATGTTTTAATTTATTTAAAGAAAGTGTCTCTTAATTCTTCAAATGTAGCAGTCCCTTGATTATCTTCTTTCATTATTGGGCATTCAAAATCAACAAAGTTTTTTATGAGATTATTATTCAAGCAACCACATTCCTTCAATAGTTTTGTTTCCTTTATGAAGCTTTATTTAATGAATTCAAGCTTCCAGGCTATACTTTTCCTCCATACAAGAGCATGATTATCTTCCTTAGAACGATAATCCTCTCAGCAATAGCCTTTTCTAAACCCATGGAAATAAGGTCAGCAAGTTCACGATCAATCTCTAGCCAGTGTTTTTCTTCCTTCTTGCAAACAACCAATTCGGACTTGATTTCTTTCCTTAAGACCACAAACTCATCATAAAATTTCCAAGTTAATTTCTCAATTATGGGAGGTCCGTTCTCTTTGATTTCAAGAATCCAACTTTGATTTCAGGAACCAGCTTTGCACAACCTTACCATAATAACTATCCCTTTGGATTCTTCCCATAATGGCCTTCTTGACATCTGAGTCAGGATCAAAGGTGAGATTGGCTTGACTCGGGGGTTGGGGCACAAGATCTATTAGGGTATTAAGACAATTGGAGAGAAGTTCTATGGATCTTTTCAATCCATCTTTATCCTGCTTATCCTTTTTCATTCTTTCCACCATCTTAGAGACAGTAACTTGGAAATTATTGACATCCCCATCTCTGCTAGGAGGACCTAAATCCACTTTGGTTATTTTATATTCTACCACATTGATTTGGTTAGGGTCTTTCTATAGAGAAGGTTGGGTGACTTCCATAACTAAATGCCTAAAGGATTCTTTTTCTAGCAGCCTAGCAGTAGTTTTCAATTTCTTTACTTTAGGAGTTCTCTGTAGAAGTTTTCTCGTGATTTCCTCCTCTGGAAACATAATAGAAATTATTTTTGTTTTCTTGGAGATACAATTCTCCAGCTAGAATGGTGAAGATTTAGTTGCACTAGGATCTTGGGAAGTCCCAGTGTACAAAAATGAAGAGCTCTATTAATTGGGGGGATTTCACTACATTGTGTGTATTTGAAGGAGAAAGAAATGAGATTTTAACTGGTTATACACTCACCTTTGTTTCACCTTATCTTTGTTGTGTATAGGTTTCCAAGGATTCCAATTTAGCTTCATTTCCTTGATTGTCTTCTCCTGATTTTCGTTCAACATCATCACTTCTCTGTTCTCCAGCTACGACATTAGGAAGGGGGCCTCTACCACAAGTTTTCTCAAGTATTTTCCCTCTTTTAGGAGTATCATCACTATTCCCACTACCACTTGATAAAGATGTAACCTGCATTGATGATATTGAAGAAGACCTTGTACCTATGTGACCAGTTCTTACTTGTTCACAAGCTTCCTTCTTTTCCTTTGGTGGAACCTTGGCAGTTTCTCCTTTCATCTTAGCCAACCAAATTTGTGTTCTTCCAAAAACTACCAAGGTTCTAACCTAAATATCCTCATTTTCTTCACTATTCCAATCTACTATTGATAAGGGAAAATTTTGTATTTTTTGAGCATAGGTTAGATCAACTAGATTGAAATCATCATCCTACACACCTCTTATATTCCAACCTAGTTTGAAATTGGAGATTCACGCCACAAAGAGTCTCATCCAATTCCTTCTTCTTACTTCATAATCTTCTACACGGTCAGCCCAAAAATCTTCAAGATGAGGCATATAATAATAACCAAGACCAAGTTGTAGATTATCCCTTACATACTTTTTTACTGTCAAATGGGAACCTTCTCTCATACGTATCAAAATAGAATTTTGCAATATCTCTTCCTAGATTAAGGGTATTCAATTGTGATTTACATTCATAATAGCCTAGACCAATTGAGAATGGAATCCCAACCTTTTTTCTATATGTACATCTCTCTTTTACCTTTGAGGCTTGGTGAAAAATCTCTATCAAGATAAATTTATCTTCTACATATCTAGGAAGATTCAAAGGAAAATCATCAAATCCACCCACCCATAAGTATGTAAAAGTCTAAAACTGTATAAATAAGCTGCCATACTTAGTGATCAATTGAAAAGCCTTAGGGGATACTCTCTAACCTGGATCACATTGCAATTCTCTGACTAATTTCATGCTTAACAAATCATTTATCCTAAGGTAATTCTTATAACCCTTTTCAAGCTGCAAGTCAGGATAATAATCATAAATTTGTATATGTTCATCAAAATCATCCATAGGGTTTAAACCAATCCACGATCTTGTACATGCTAACACATAGAAGAGATAAGAGGACATATAGAATGATCTATTCATAGAAAAACCTCTTATCATATCATCCAATTAGTCACTAATTATAGTGGCCCAATCTAAGTACTAGGTACATCCACAAAATACCTACACAAAGAAGTACATCCACTCTTCGAAGTCATGTGCATTCATATTTCCCCTCACCTGGTCTAGCAACACAATAATGTTTGATATTTCTTCTCTTAAATGTGACTTATGAATTTTCTTAGGAATCTGTGATTTTCCCTTCTTAGGTGGATCAAACCATTCCTTGGAAATGTAGTTTCGGTAATACCCCTTCTTCTTTGAAAAAGAACCTTGAGATAGAGTAAAATTAAAATGTGAGTAAACCTCTCTCTGGAAACCTAAAACACCCACTTATCGTAGCTCTATCCAAGGTTATTAGAAGGTTATTATCTTCTGTGTGAATTTCTCTCATAGTTGTATTATAACAAGATATGCACTCTAGTACCAATTCAGTGCGTTGAACTGCTATAGGAAATGCAACAGCTTCAAGGAGGCCACTTTCTATTACCCTCTAAGTGATTGGGTTTCTATCTGGCCTATTAATTTTCTCCCAAAACACATCTAAATTGATATACCCTAACCCTGTATCACCAATCTCAGGCAAGGAACTATTGATACCGTCTAAGTGCTCATAACCCAAATACTTGTAATTCATTGTGTCAGGAAATTCAACTATGCTACAATGCAAAAAGAAATTAACAATCACCAAGAAAATCCCTTACCTGAAAATATGCCACTTCCTCCTACTTGAACTGCTTCTTTGAATGCTACCCATATGTAGATACTCTTCTTGACTTTCAAAATCACACATTCAAGCATTTATTTCATCTACCAAATATTGATAGCATTTAATGCCTAACACACTTGCCACTTAGAAACATTATTGGGTGACCTTGGTAAACTTCAACAAGACCAGGTATTTGAGAAGCTTTTGAGAGTATAGTAGGTGGTCAATAAGGTTCAAAAACAAAAACCCACCCCGACAAGTCCTTTATTTTCCACCTTACGTGATATTGTCACCTTTGAGTTGGATAAAACATATGTTAGAAAAGAAACATCGGCCTTGATGGAGGTTGAAGAAAACAACTCAAACTTGCTTTGCTTGATGATACCCTTTTTAGAAGTAATACTTTGCAAAATGGAAAGGTTATAAAACTTGGGCAGTTGTCGCAATAGTTTGAAAACCAATTAAAAGATCGACGCTCAAAGGAGAAATATTAAAGATAAGAGGAAGTCGAGAAAGGTAAGTTGTGAACATTACTTCGTGGCCCAAAAGTTTTGTAAACTGACCAAAGGATTGACAAAAAAATGGTAGATGTTTAAAAATTTGAAGGATACTCGAAAATTTAGCATTTAGATCCAAACTTAAAACTAAGGCAACAACCTATAAGTGGGCACTTACAAAACATATGTAATATCTTTGATTGTGAGGTTGGATTTGAGTAGTAGACTCAAGCAACTTTTCTCACCGTGGTTTTTCCCTTCTAGGGTTCTCCATGTATATCTAGTGTCTTTTTATGTGTGTGGTATTTTTCTTGAATCTTTAATCTTGTATATTATTTTAATGTGTTAAAATTTTGTATATAGTGATTCACCCCATCTTTCTCAGTGTATTGGTGTTCTCTCAACACCCTCACCATTCCTTATCAAAGTGACATATTATGTAAAGAGTGTACTATGGGTCCCTAATTTCCTAAATTATGCATTTTATAGCCCATTTGTACCTCTTTCTAAGAAATTGCAAGCATTGAACAAATGCATCCAATTAATATTTTCCCCTAACACTTAATGTTCTAGAAAATAGGGCCAAGACCCATTCCTCCTAGGGAATATGGTTCCCCCTATTTTTTGGGGGACCAATTTTGGATATGTCGGTGTTAGTATTTAAACATTCAAAATTCAAGTTGCAAATGTTAGCTATCAGGATTTCATTTTTAAGAAATTAGAGAAATGCCTATAAATACCTAGCTATTGCATCATTTGAGATTGAACAAGTACTAAGGATAATTTATGAGCAATTATTATTATTAAGAGAATTATCAAGAAAGTCAAGAGTAGCATTTCAAATCTTTATTGGAGCAATTCAAGATCTTAACATCATGCCAAATCCTATGTGATTTTATGTGTGTTCATGTTATCATTGTTTTGTGAAGGCTAACACTTTTGAATGTCTCCAAACCATTCAAAAAACTAAGATAGAAAGATGCAAGACCTTGAGGTGATGTGTATGACTTCATTCCTTCTGTTAGACCCCCAAAACTCCTTGATACTTTGAGGTCTTCTGACCTCTATATCAGCATTGTATGTTGATTACACATAGGGTTTAGGGTTTTAGCTTGAATGAACATGCCATCCAAAATCCCCTTTTAGCCCTCGGGTTTTCTATTTTTGTGTTGACTTTTTGGTCCAATTGTCAATGATATAAGTTATCTCTCGAATCATGGTTTCATGTCTCTTACTGGCCCCTTCATTTTAAGTTTATCAGTCATCCCCGATCGCATAATCTCTTAAATATCCCCAAAGTTGACCTTTAATCTTTGCATACAAATGACTTATGCTTAAGTCATGAATTCTTGAGGGGTAAAGTCTCATCAGCCTAGTCAAGGCTCCTTTTTAAGATTAACTATTGAGTGTTTGTGCAGGTTTGCTAGTCACGAGATCGTAGGATTCAATCTAAACCATTCCCTACTGGCTCACCCATTTGAAACGACTACAGTTTAATTGCTACGGGGCTAGCAAAACAATGCCACGTGTATGTGGGACTGATCGAGTGTCCCATCTCAACACCCATGATTTTGAGATTGATGGTGCTAAGAAAACAAAGAAGGTTGATCACAATCATTCCCCACTAGCTTGCAGAAGAAAGATGCAAGTTCTTTAAAAATGGCAAGATCTGTGAGATGTTGTCATGTGCGCTCTATGGCTACCAGTGGGTGGTACGCTATCGTACACAGGGAGAGTCTTGTCAGCAAATTCCTATTGGTTGTTCATCCAAGTTGGAATGATGTTGCAAATTCAAATTATTTTGACTCAATCTGAGTCATTCGAGATGCCCAGCTCAGCCATGAATTGACAGCGTGTATTCAAAATTGCAAGTATGCCTGTTGTAAAAAAATTTCTTCACATGAATGAACAATAAAAGCGGAGGTGGCTCGTAAACCTATTCAATTCCCTTCAAAGTTGTACATGTGGTTGATGCTTGCCTATTTGAGATTTGAAGGTGTGTCCAAGGAAATAAAAGGAGCTAAGAAGTGAATTGCAAAAAATCATCTAGGTGAAATTAGGGTTTGTCACTATTGAAAGCAGTAAGTACCGTAAACATAATTTTGTGCCTTTTTAGTTTTCTAAGTTAGGGCTTGCTTTTAATTTGTTCTAAAACAAGTGTGTTTCTTTGTTTTTCTTTCAATGATTTAAAGTTAGGGTTAATTTTTTCTTTTAAAAGTTGTAGCCCTATAAATTTCCCAAATTTAGCCCTTGTCCTCAGCCATAAATTACAATTAGGAGTTGAGTAGTTAAAATCCCTCCAAAAGAACTCTTGCATACCTAAGCCCATGGCTCCCAAAATTCAAGTTGCCTCTTCCTCTACTCAGTCCAAAACCCTTTCACAAGATGTAATTGATATGCTTCCCCAATCTACCAATAAGAAACCAGAGGGAAGGGTCTTGTTCCATGGCCCTATTATGAAGGAGGGTTTGATAGATAAAGCTTACTTCATCAAAGACGCTGAAGTACCCTACACAGGATGGCATATGTTTCAAGATTGGTTTGGGGATAGAAACCTTGGGTCTCCTTTAAGTAACCCATGGGATTTGAATATGGGGAGAATGATTGTTCCCAATGTGTACATGGATGTGGACCTCCTAAAATATATTGTGTCAAAGTATGACCCTATTTCTAGGGCATTCAGAGCATATGATGGGGTGGTTATGGTGAAAATAACTAGTGAAGAAATTGAAAAGGTTTTTGACTTGCATGAAAGGAATTCAAATATGTTTCCTTTGGATATGGATACTATTAGAGAAGAGCATAACAAGACCAAGGTATTCATTAGGTAAAAAAAATTTCCCCTACATACTGCAGTGCTTGGAACTAGGAAACAATGGAGGAAGGTTAAAATTGATGACAGAGAGCTCGAACCTTTCCCAATGAGTTAATTTGCCAATTACTGTTTACTCTTTTTACCAAATTGTACGTGCTAGTTACTTCATAATTGGGGAGATTTGATTTTGTATCATGATAAGACAATTTTCAGGATATGTGGTAGTGGTTTGGGCCCATATGTTTTTCCTGCAAATGTTCCTTTGAGAATAGGTTTCCTCGAGATCATGAGGTAGTTGGGAGCTACACAAGAAGCACATCTACCTAAATTAGCAAGGAGGGGGTCATTCTTCCTAGAATGGACTGTATTTGCATATTACATTGTGACAAAAGGGGAAGTGAAGGAACTAGAACATCTACTAACTCCTTATGAATTGATGACTCTGAACCTGAGGAATCATGATCCTAAAGGCTTCATTAGTAAACTTAAAGTGGATAATAAAATGGGTATCTTTGTACATGCTTTTGATTACCCTGAGGATATCATCAGAAATATCTTCAATTTTGAGGAACAAGATGAAAGAAAAGCCAAGTATCTAGCTTATAGAAAGATGGTGGAAGTTAAGAAGAAGAATGACCCTCAATATGATCCTCTACCAAATATACATGGTGATTTCAGTAGGGCCATGTATGTCATAGACAATTTTGAAAATTTTGTTGGTGTTTGGAGAGAGTAGTGGGAGATTCCTGATAAAGGAAAGGCCATGGTGGTTGAAGAAAGTGCTAAGGTGACATTAGAAGAAAGACCTACATATCAACCACCCAAATAGTTAAGGATTTATTCTAGGAGGAAGAAAATGGAAAGTGAAGAAAGAAGTTCAATGGCCCCTATTGCCTCCGAAGAACCAAAGGCAGACTCTCCCAAGAGTGCAGTTCCAACTTCCCTTCCAAAGGCCTCTTTACCTATAATTGATATTGATTCACCTCCTAAAATTTTTGTCCCTCCTGAGCAACCACCTCAAAAGAAGCAAAGAACTGAAACAAAAGGAGTGGTTGATTATTCTGACACCGATGAAGATGATATTTTTGTCACCCTTGAGGAAATGCAGAGAGGTATGCATCCTAATGAAGGAGTGATTGCCTCAAGTTCAGGATAGAGCATTCTCAAAATTAGGAAGCTTGATATTTGTGGATTGAATACTACAAATGACTTAAGGGTAGGAGCCAGTAAAGAGTTTATGGAAGATTATTCTTTCATTGAGCCCTTTGCATTTCAAGACTTTTGATGGAAATCCAAGATTGCAGATTATGCAGAGAAGGTGGCTATTGAAAGAAGCTTACACCCTGAATCACCTAAAAGTGTCATTGAGGAAAATGTAAGAAGCATTATGAAAGATGAGTTCAAAAATATTAATTCCCTGTAGGGCAGATAACTTGTAAAGAAGAGTGGTGTATTGCTATTTCCAGAGTGGAATATAGTTGATGCTATTGTTTTAGAAGCTATAAGAAAGGCTAAGAGACCTCTTGTAAAAATAGGGGAAGAACTAGAAATGGACCTTTGAGGTTCAACCTTCAGCGAGGATTGGGATGCATTGGCAATATGGTCATTGTCTTCAGCATCTAGGAAACTAGTCCTAGCAGAGCCATTAGAGCTTAGTGGACAACTGCTTGTAAAAAGTGTTGTTGATACTCCAGCTTTGGAAGCTAAACATGGTTGCTAATGTTGCCAGGTTTACCTAGTCAACTATGGAGGGTCTCACCTTGCAAAGAGATAATCTCAGAGTTAAATATAGTGAACTCCTGAATGACTATGATAGTAGCCAGTAGAAAGTGGCTACACTTGAAATTGAACTAGCATTCTATAAACAAAGAGAGGAAGTACAAGAAGAACAAGGTCAGCCTAGTTCAAGCCGCCCATCTTTAGTTTCTCCAATGACATTTGTGCATCATTCATTTCATAGCCAAGCTTTAGCAATAGTACCATATAATCAGGGACAAGGATCAATTGCAGAGGAAGAAATAAATAGACCAAGCTCTTGTTCATCTAATAGAGATCAACTGCTTCTGCAAATCGAGGTATATAAGAAGTTGCTAGAGAAGGCTCAAGATACAATGTATGAGAATATATCAAAGGTTATTTGCACTAACTTAAAACATTTGAATGAAAAGATTCAGGATAGACTCAATAGTGTGCATGACAACTATGCTTTGATGGTGCGTGCAATGAGGTTGTCTGAAAAGGATAAATTGTTGGCAATACCAAATCTGAATAAAAGGGTCCCAAGAGTTGAGAGATTGAAATTGAGTTTAGTGGGAGCTAGCCAACATGAAGATAAATACCCTCTAGTGCTTCCAATTTATGACTTTGTGTGTGAGTTGAGCTAGTAGAAGTTTCAAGGATATTCAGTTCCCTTGGAGAAAAAGATAATAGAGTTGATAGCTCAATATAACCACACGTATTTGGCACCACTACCAAATATTGAGGTGGCTAATTATGAAGTGAAACCATTGCAGACATGGAAGAGGGAACCAGATGAGGTTATTGATTCCTAGGTAAATAAAATTTGTAAAGTTAATATTGATGTCTTCAGTAACACCCTGGGGAGGCTAACATTTCTTATCAGCTTTCTAGAGGATTTTGACAAGGAATCCAATGCAATTGTAACCAAATAGTCCCCTTATAGGAAAGCCATGGATAAAATTATGGACTTTGATTGGCCATCTGAGGAAGAGTACGAGGAATGGGGAAGGTTATATGTTGGAAAGTTTGGTTTGTGAAACATATACTTGGTCATGTATCAAGTATAGGTCTGGCCTTAGAGATTACAAAGCTAAAACATATGTTTCAAAAAAGTATCAATTGTTGATGATGTAGGATGCTTATTGATATGCTGACTCATCTATGATCTACATCATTTTCTCATTTTTCTTGATGAATTGGACACACTCCTTTTGATATGTCTTTTGAAAAGGAAAAGTTTCTCTCTATTGCAAATGTAAATATTCTTTGTCTTATGTGTATTCCCTCCATTTCTGACGATTGCAAATATAACTTAATATGGAATATACCTTCTAGCAGTCCAATTTGATATGGACATGTGTATACTTGGCCTGAGACTTGTTTATGATCCCTTATTCTATAAAATGAAATTTAGGGTCATTTGTGCGGATCTTTTGTTGAAATTTTAGAGCTACATCGAGAGAATTAGGAAAATACAAAGCAAATATGTTGAATCTTTATCTAATGTTTTGAGTCTAGACAGTAAATTTGGTTAGACGTATGGCTTCTTAATATATTTGAACGATAATGGAAATTTTTTGAGTCTTTACTCTCTCCTTTTGGTTTTGTATTTGAACTATTAATGAAAATATTGATCAATGATCATTTCATTAATTGTCATTATGTTATGCTTTGATATGTGATATGATTTTGGTTCTTGTTCATGGAATGAGTTAAAATGCTTAGATTAGTTCATGAGTTCTTATGCAATGTCATTTTGATTTGGTAAGAAGTCTTTAGTATTCAGTCATTATTGTGTGAATTATGAGGTGATATCACTAGATCATAATTTCTTAGAATTAAACATGCCTTATGTTTCAATTTGTGTAGACTCTGAACCCATAGATAATGGTACTAATCTTTAACCCATTTAACATTTCTTGGGGTTTTAGTCCTTCGACTTAAGAGAAATCTTTTAAATAATCATTGACCCACCTATTGTTCATTGTTGTTTTATATTCTCAGCTTAAGATGCATAATTAGCTCAAAGAATTGCCACCTTTGTGATTGATTTCATCTTATTTGTAATTAATGAGAATCTTTTTTCCTTAATTTACAATGTATGCATAAATTGTTGAAATGAATTACCTATTTGCCATTGTGGGAACACCCTCTTGGGTCTGGTAGAACCTGAAGTGCAGGAGATAAAGAAATATACACATTATCTCACTTGATGGCCACTCGTCTAGAAGGTATTCAAAAATTGAGTTTGGAAGACTCATGGGTATCTACTAAGGCCTGCTTGGTTCGTTAAAATTAACTAATAGAATGGTAACTCTGTTGGGGAGCTTTCACAAAAGTTGGCATCTCTAGTGCAGATCTGGTACAGTCATAGTCAAGTCTTTATCATCGTTTGTGAATTAGGTTGCCATTCACTCTTAGAAGTCGCGTACGTCATTTTTTGTTGATGCGTCAACTTTTGGTTAGTTTTGTCACTTTATGTCAGGTTATGTTCAAAATTCTCTCTGAAGTTGCAAATAGCAAGTCTAGATACATTCAAATTTTATTTCCTAGTATCCTGGGTGGTGACTCTGAATTTTCTCACACCATTGTGACAAGTATATCTCACAAGGAACCTGATAAGGAGAAATTTGACAACTCAGCAAGCATCATGAGGAAAACTAGAAGTCAATTGAAGAAAGCTCCTGAATAGAAAGCAGAATCTGAGCTTGCAAAGGATAAACAACCTCTATGGAAGAAGAAAGTTGCAAAATATGGTAAGTCCCTCGATTCTCTTCATGGAGCATCTCCTACTTTTAATAATGAAGTAATTAGTGAAAATACTACTAAAGATTCAAGAAATAGTGGGGCAAATGAGGGAGGACAAGGTATTTTCCTTGCTGAACAAGTATTTGACAGTCTCAGAATTTCTAGAGAAGAAGATAAGTGGGAATTTTGGGGTAAGAGTAAAGCACCTTTAGATCCACTGACACTCAGGATGGGATCTATATTTCATGGGGAAAATTTTAATCCTAGAGGAGAAAATATTAATCCACCAGCACTTACCTTCCTTGGGTAAGAAGTTGTGGATCAAACATTCCATACTCCAGCTCAAAGTGAGTATGGGGATTTTCTCAAAGATGAGGAAGATGTCAACAATGATATTAAAGCCTTGGATGAAGAGGATAAATGGTTGGTTGAACAAGTGGAGAAAATAGCTCAAAAAGAAAAGGAGTATAGGATTAAGGCTAAGCAGCTTGAAAGGGACGAGAAGAACAAAAGAGTAGAGGAAATGAGAGAATAACATGCTAAGCAAAGAGCCTTTGAAAAGGTCACTCAAGAAAATATAGCCTCAGAAAAGACTACTAGAGAAAAGGTTGTTAAGGATAAAGATGCTAAAGTAGCAGCCCACATCATCCCTGAAGCCCCAAAAATCACAATCCCGATGGGAACTTTTGCTACTAGTACTTACACATCAACCATTGCTACCACTAAATCTTTTGGCCCTCCTAAGAAAACATCCTTTATAGATCATGGGAAAAGGATTGTTGATCATTCCACCAAAATTTCTCCAACACTCTTGATACCAATACCAACACAAATACCCTTACCTCATTCACCAAGACACCTATTATCAGTCCTGAAATCAATCTCGATCCATTTATCGTACCTAGAGACCCTGACACTTTGAAGTTACAATTGAAGAGTGATAAATTGCAAGAAGAACTAAGGAGAGCAAAGATTGAAGCACATAAAGCAGAAATGTCTAGAAGAATTGCTTTCCTCAAAATGTCAATCCCAACCCTGGAGCCTTCAAGTTCTAGGAAGAGTGATAGTGCACCTCATGAAAATAATCCTAGGGGACATACTCTTAGTGGAGGGGGTGGTGGTGACAAATGAGGTGGAGGAAGTGGCAATAGAATTAGTAATTCCTATTCTGATGATGAGGAAGACAGTAAGAATAAGAATGATAGTAGCAAAGGAAATGGGAAGGGTAAGGAACGTGATCAAACTGATAGCAAGAAAAATGATGCACAAAAGGATACTCATAGGGATAGGTGTCCCAGGGGGGCACCTCATAATGACCGGTATAGGAAATTGTGCTTTGATAACATCCCTGGTTACCCAAATCCTATCCCAAACAATGCCAGAAAACATCTCCCTAAATTCACTGGAAATAATACCCTTAGTGGTGAAGATCATTTGAAATCCTTTCAGAGTTTTGTCGAGGATTTCAAATTATGGGAAGATGATGTAGCAATGAATTATTTTATGCAATCCTTGATTGAGGATGCAAGGGATTGGTATAGAGGATTACCTGATGGAAGTATTGATTCAAAGGAATCATTCTACCGAGCCTTTAGGGAACAATATGGGGATCAAACTGATCCTAGATTTAAATTGAATGATTTCAATAACATCACCAAAGGACATAATGAATCTATTGTTTAATTCAACAAAAGGTTTCAAAAGTCTATGAACAGAGTACCTACTTATTTGAGACCTAATCCTGATGCATGTTTGGTAACATACTGCAATGCTTATGATTCTAAGATGTGTTAATTACTTAGTGACAAGAATCCATGAACTTTGCTTGAAGCATATAAAATGGTTATGAACATTGAGAATAATAGGAGGGATTCTGGTAAGGTAGGAAGGAGAGATGACCCTAAACTTCTAAAGAATTCTAAAGTTCAAAATGAGAAATCCAACAAAATTGCAACTCCTGATGATAAATGGGATCAAGTTCTCAGTCTGCTACAAAAGCAAGAAAAAAATGATAAACCTCAATTTTAGAGAAATATGATAGGCCTCCTAGACTTGAATATTTCCCTTATCATACCAATTGGCATAACGGCAAGCCAATTCAGAATAATCAAAAGAATTATCAAGCTACACCTGATCTCTTACATAAGAATACACAAATGTTGTTGAGGATCTGTCATGGTGCGAAGTATGTGAAATGCCCCATGCATCACAAGAGTTTTTTGTAGCTAGATCTATGTTAGAAAACCAACACGATCAAGGGGAATTCCATTCACCACGTAATCCAGATGAATCAAAAAATGTGTTCATGACTAGGTCAGATTTAGAATATGGTGGTTATTCTTCTAGTGATGATGTTGATATAGATGATGTGGATGCACAAAGGAGACAAGCAAGTATATACCATCAAAAAGTACTCTCAGATGAGGAAAAGGAAGATGAATATATTCCCTGTAATCTTGAAACATCAAACTTTTCTTTGAGAAGACCTTCAAATGAGAAGATAGAAAGATATACAGTTGCCTTGGCTACAAGGGCTCAAGCACAAAGTGATCTACGCTTGATAAATAAAGTGGTGAGTGGCAATCAAGGCAATTCTAGAGGTTTATTCATAAAGGAAAGAAATACAAATAGTTAAGGAGTTGAGGCAAAGAACAAGATTAAAGAAATCAAACGTAACGAGCCAAAATAAATAAGAATTTGGGAATATAAAGGTAGTAAAGGCAAGGCTAATGTTGAAGGTACACATAATGATCCGAAGAACAAAGAATTGAAACTAACCTCAGAGGTTGCTGACAAGAAAACTGACAAAGTGGCCCCTCAGGAAATAGTATTTCTTGAGATGCCTAGCTATTCACCCATTGATATGTTTCAAGTCTTATCCCAAATTTGGGCTACAATCCCACTCCTTGAGATGATGAGGATTGATGATCATAAAAATAAAACTGTGGTTGTCATCAATAGTATTGCAGGAGGAAATAAGCATAATGCATAGGTTGATGTACCTGATACAAGTGTTCATCGAACAAAAGGTACTGAATTAGAAGCAATTGTTAGTGAAAACCTTGAGATCTATTTAGGAACTACTATTATGACAAACCCAAGTTTGGTCAAACCTTTCTTCTTGAGTTTGATCATTGATGGAAAGATACTCAAAAATTGTATGATTGATTCTGGGGTTTCAAATAATGCCATGCCTGTTAAGATCATGGAGGAGATGGGCTTGAAAGTTGATAGTACATATGGGAAATGTTATTCCATGGATTCAAGAGAGGTCACTATCATTAGTGTAATTTATGAAGTTCCATATAGGTTGCCAGCATTTCCTGAAAAGGAGTTAGTTATGAGTGTCACAGTAACTTGGGCATTCCCCCTACTTATGGGATGCTGCTATCTAGATAATGGTGTACCTCCATGGGGGGAAGCATGCAATATGATTTATCGTTTTCCACTTTTTCCATTGACTAGAAAGATGTTAAAATTAACAGAGAATCCAAATTTTGACATATGATCAAGTTGGTGGAAGAATCAAAGGATCCCCCAATGATTAATGTTGTGGATACGAGCCTAGACACTTTCCGTCTAGAGGAGTTGAAACATGTAATGGTTCAGGAATTAACTCACTTACTAAATTATAAACCTCATTTCCAAAAATAATTTGATAGAATCAGATAATTATATAGTAATGAGAATTAAGAGGAACACTTATATATTTCATATCACTTATAAGAAAGGAATACATGCTCATCAATGAATCAAGGTCTATCACATGATTTATCAGTATAAGTAAACATCATCTTACTCAAGGTAAATAACATACAGGTATCTCCTATTTGACCAATTTAAGGTTGCAAACATAAGGAAGGTTTGCTTGTCCATGAGTCAACATCCTAGACCTGCAGGAAAATGTTAGTGGATTGGGGTCTACCTTGGTCAAACCCCGTTTTGGTATTCAAACCATAGAATGAAAAATAAATAAGTAAATAAATAAATGAATCAAGAATGATCACACTGTGATGTTACAACTCACTAAACTCTAGCATTAAGTTCTTGCTTGAATATGATAAATCTGGACTTGAATGCTTCTCAGATCATGAGATCTTTACCACAATTATTGGCTCAAAACCAACATGAAACATGAAAGGTGATTAGGCATTGTGGGTTACAATTATAACATTGTCAATAAGCATCTTTCGCTCATAAAAGGTTACAATAAAGAAGGTAACCCTACTTAATGCTTTAAATAAATAGGATTTCTAATTTTACTTCCAAGAGAGGGGATATAGAATAAATGCATACTAAACAAGCTCTCTTACTTTTACTTTGATATAATGCAATCTTGGATCTATACATTTAAGTCATTCAATGTTTTCACCTAAGCATCATATCATTCTATACCTATTCAACTTACTATCTTTTCTATCAAACTTCATACATTCAACATATCATTCGTTTCCTCTTATTTAAGACATTCAATCTAAACTACAAATTCAACATATTGACCTACTCATTTTCCTTCATCTATTTGACAAGTCCAACAAATTCATTCTATTAAAATTCACATCCCCTTGGATACGGATCCATTGAAAGTCAACTCCTCTGCCACTACACTAACTCAAAGACCATTTTGTCGAGGGAAAATAAGGGTCGGGTTTTGAACCTAGGTCAATGATTAAATAAGCCCCCCTCTTACTTCCAAAACACGTCCAAAGGAAAAAGTGTAGGTATAACATAAAGAATATTCAAGATTGACACATCTTGTCAAGATATAGATTAGTGATCTTCAATTCCATTCATTTGCATTTTACAAATACAGCAGGTTTACCATTAAATGATAGTTGAAACTTGTTTTCTAACGACTCAAAAATGATTTGCAAACGTGATACTTGTTTCAGACGCGAATCTCACACTATATATAACCTATCGACTAATAAACATATACACCAAAACCAACATCCCTGACACATACAAAACTCTCCAAGACTCTCTATCATTAAGTTTTCATATATCCAATCCTCTTTTACAATGAAAATCCTATTCACAGACATTACAACCAGCAAAGGTAGCATTTACTTATAATCAGCAGATGAAATGTTCCATTGACTAACGAGCACAACAAAAGATAAACAAATAAATAGTGAGAACAAACTATTATAATGCAACAATAGACTGATTGAATTGCAATACTTATTCAACAATGATGTATGTTTTTGACTATTTTTCAGTAGACTTTGTAAAATACAGTTTTACTTGTGTAAATTCAGGATTTTCTATGGTCAATAAAAAAAAAAGCTTTTGAATTCTTCTTTTGTCATCTAAGATAGACATGAATTCTTTATTAGTGAGTTAATAGCTCTTAGGAGAAGGAATATTTAGAGTTCAAGCTCTCTTTAAGGAATTGTTAACATTTAAGCCACACCGTTATGCTGAAGGTATAGGGAAACTGTATTATTGTACAAGAAGTCTTTGGCACCAAATATATACATGCCCAGATTTATTCAAACACACGGTCGCATACAACATAGGAATAAAGCATTTACCACTTTCAACATTCTATATTTATATGTATATTGTTGGCTTGAAAGTTTTAGTGCCTTATTATATTGAACAGGGATATATTTTATTAACAATGATCTAGATTAGGTTAAATTGGGCTACTGCAGCAATACTGTTATAAGAACAATGTGAGCTATTTCATGGAAATCCTATAATTATTATTAGGGCGCTAAAATAGAATCCATTAGGTAATACAGATCAAAGGACCAAGTAATTGGAAGATGAAAAGATTGAAACTCGATAACTTCCACAGTCAGGGGAACATATATGCATTGCAACTATGATTCTACGTATTTGCACAAAGGTTGTATGTCTAGTTTTTAGCATAAAGGAAAGTGAAATTATATCAATTATAGTTGCAACTACATGACATACATGCATTCAATAAGTGGAAGCATAGGAAAGACATGTGAACGATTTGACAAAATTTCAGAAAGAAAAAGCTGCAGGGTATGCACCTTATGGATTTGTTTTAAAGCAAATATTTAGAAACTCTCAAGCAAATGCAATCTTGTAATAAGCAAGCGTGCAAAATGAGGAAGCATGGACAATTCATGAAAGGGGTTTTCCGAATGGATTGTAGAAACTTACATGCAAATACAGATGATGAGCGTAAAACTTGGCTCCACTACCATTATCAACATTCTTCCTGCCTCACCTAGATGGGGACACAATATAGAAAACATGTGTAAAACTAGACTACACCTCCCCATATCAACGTTCTGCTGCGTATTACAGATATGTGCAAGTAACTACGCATGAAGATTTCATCAACCCAATATTGTTGATTCACCTTTTCATAGCGTTCTACCCAAAAATGGATACTGCCCCTCTTTTCATTAAACGACCATTAAAGCACTATCAAAATGCAGAATGCCATGCCTCAATGGTTTGTTTTTTGACAAGAACGTCCTTTAATAATTTAATCACTATTTCTGTAGCTGCTTGCGTAGAGGTTGGCCTTCTTCTGGCACAAACTCTAAACTGCCTTGTTACCGGTTTTGTAGTAATGCGTAGGATTCCTCATGGAATTTGATCGCGGAACCTTATACTGCTAATTTTCCATGAAGCACACAAAGGTGACCCTTTCTTAATAGGGTCCTCTGAACACAAATAGACTCTCCAATCCTCTTCGCCTTCTTCATGTGCTTTAAACTAATGCTCTTCCTCTGGTACCCCCAACCAACTTCCAAAAAATCCAGTTATCTTTTCGTTATAGATTCCACAATTATTAATAACCGATTCTTGAAAATGATAAAAATAATATTTCTTTAATTTTGTAATTTAAATATGAATTTTAACGTTTTATCACTTCCTTGCACCTAAAATATTTTCCTGAATAACAAGGTATTTCATTTATTTGCTAATTAAATTAATTATTCTAAATAAAAAGCATTATCAATTAATTGAAAAGAAATGAATTCTTTAATTAATAAAAATACAATTAATTCATGTTGTTCCATTGCACTTTTATTTCACCTCAAATTAGTCAAATCAAACATTGTAAAAATACGAACCATAAAAAATAGGGGTCATGACAAAACAAGAAGATGAAGAAGGTAAGCCTACTCCAATTGCCAAGGAAATTGCACAAACATCCCAGGAAGATGCTTTGTGGACGCTCTATTTTGATGGAGCATGTTCAAAATAAGGTTCAGGTGATGGGGTCATTCTTATCTCCCCTCAAGGTAAGATGTTTAAATACTCCTTGTTACAGTTTGCATGTACTAATAATGTGGCTGAATATGAAGCGTTATTACTCGGTCTAAAGTTAGCTTCTAAGCATGGAATAAAGATGTTAAAAGTGTTTGGGGACTCTGAATTAGTGGTGTCCCAAGTCAGGTCCAAATTTGTTGCAAAAGACAAAAGATTAAGGCAGTATAGGAATGAGGTATGGGATACTATTGAATTATTTGATGCCTTTGGGATAGATTGGGTAGAAAGGGGATAGAATGTCAAAGCAGATCTATTGGCCAATATTGTTGTCAAGCTTGATGATGTAACTTTTGATGGTGTCTCAAGGATTGAGGTGCAAACAAGACCGACAGTATTGGATAACATCTACAACAAGCAAATGTTCAATGATGACAATGACATATTGAGATTCTTGCATTGTGTGGACATATATGAGAATCAAGAGATTGATTTTAGTGCCCATGCGGTGGAAGTGGATGGAAAGGAGACACTATTCAGTAATGAGATAATTCAACTTAAGACCAATAAAATTCCTAAGGGTTTAGTTGCACTTGAGCGGGTTTTTGATGGCCCTAATATATCCAATGTTAAGAAATCAAGTGCACGTAGAGAAGACCTAGAGGAAATCAACTTGGGAACAAATATTGCTCCTAAGAAGGTATATATAGGGAAAAGGATGAAGCCACATGTAAGGACCATGTTGATTGCATTATTGCGAAAGTATAGACATGTGTTTGCTTGGTCTTATGATGATTTGAAGGCCTACAAAGAGGACCTATTTCAACATAAATTCCACTAAGGCCCGATGTAAAACCTTTTAGGAAAAAACAAAAGCCTATTAATCCTACCTTAAGGCCCAAGATGCAAGAGGAGCTCATCAAATTAAGTGATGCAGGAATTATCAAACCAATAAGACACTCCTCATGGGTGTCTAACCTGGTTCTCGTCAGAAAGAAAACTGGTGACTTAAGATTATGTGTGGATTTCAGGAACCTAAATGTTGCATCCCTGAAAGAAAATTATCCTTTACCCAACATGGAAGCAATGCTACAGAATGTCACTAGTTTTGAATTACTTTCTATATGATGGATGGATTTTCTGGCTACAACCAGGTCATGGTAAGGGAATCCAAGTAATACAAAACAACTTTTACAACCCCCTAGGGGACTTATGTTTATGTCAGGATGTCGTTTGGTTTGATAAATGTTGGTGCCACCTTCTAGAGGGCTATGGACATGGATTTTTTTGATTTTATAGATTTATTCCTGGTCATCTATCAAGATGATCTTACTGCCCATAGTAAGAAAGAAGAGGACCATTGCTCACACCTTGAGAAAATATTTGTTAGAGCTCTAGAGTATGGTATCTCATTGAATCCCAAGAAGTGTGCTTTTGGGGTTAAGGAAAGTTGTTGGGACATATTGTCTCAAAGGAAGGAATCAAGATTGATCCTAAAAGAGTAGTGGCCATTGACAAGATCACACCACCAAGGAATGTCAAAGGCATTCAATATTTCTTTGGGCAAATAAATTTCCTAAGGAGGTTTGTCACTAATTTTGCAGAAATAGTTAGACCTGTATCAAAGATGCTCAAAAAGGGAGAAAAGGTGGCATGGTTAGAAGAGCCTCTTAAATCTTTTCAAGCTATCAAATATGCTATTAAGGTTGCACCTGTCTTGAAAACTCTAGACTATGCCAAGCCTTTCCAATTATTTACATTTGCATCTTTTCACACTGTGGCTAGAGTTTTGTTGCAGAAAAATGATGAGGGGTATGAGCAACAAAATTCCTTCTTTAGAAAATCCTTGCAAGTAGCAGAGCTGAAATATGATACCACTAAGAAGCGGACATTTTCTTTAGTTAAGGTTGTCAAGAATTTCAAAACGTATTTGACTAGTGCCACGATGGTGGCTTACGTCCCAAGTGCAGCGGTCAAGGACATTTTCACTCAACAAGAAATTACAGACAGAAGATGTAGGTGGATAAATAGGATTCAATATTTCAATATAGATATTTATATTACAAAGATAGTAAGGGGCCAAGCCCTAGCTAAACTCATGGTTGAATCTAACCTAGAAGCCAATCAAATCAATGAGGTGGAGTTGGAAAATGTCTCTCCTATTTGTGATATGCAAACATGTGGTTGGTACCAAAGAATTGTTGAATACTTATAGACCATGAAGTGTGTGGATGGAATGCCTAAGAATGAAAGAAGAACCTTGAAGCTACATGTAATCAAGTATGTTATCATTGATGGTGAACTCTGGTGGAGTAGCCCAGAGGGTGTGATCCTAAGATGTGTGGACAGTGACCAAGTCGAAGACCTTCTTATTGAAATGCATAAAGGGGTGTGCAGAAGTCACTATATAGCCAAGACAATAGCAAACAAGGTCTTAAGAGTTGGGTTTTGGTGGCCTACAGTATTCAAGGATGCACACCGATTTGTGCAAAAATGTGATGCTTGTCAGAAATTTACAGGAAAACTAAAATTCTTGGGTAATTTACCACTCAAACTAGTTTCAACACCAACCCCCTTTCATTAGTGGGGTATTGAATTTATCGAAGAAATGGAGGTAAAATCTAGTGGAGGACATGCTTGGATCTTAGTTACTACTGACTACTTAACAAAGTGGGTTGAGGCCATCCCCACCAAGAAGGCTACTAGCAAAGTAGTTATTGACTTCTTGATGAAGAACATTTTAAGCTGATTTGGTGTTCCTAAAAAAATTGTCACAAATAATTTGCAATGTGCTTTAGGTCAAAAGAATTTATTAATTTTCGTAATGAGCATGGTATAAATGTATCATATTCATCTCCATATCATCCCCAGGGAAATGGACATGCTGAATCCAGTAATAAAGGCCTCATGAAGATTATTAAATGAGTTCTTCACAAGAATAAGAAGGCTTGGGATTCAAAGTTGCAATTAGCATTATGGGAAGATAGAATCATAATCAAGAAAGGTATTGGGAATTCCCCTTTCAACTTGGTGTATGGAGCATAGGCTAGGATCCCACACAATAATTTGATGAAGATGTATAAGTTTGTTCAGGAATATGATACTGAGATTTGTGACGAGATGTAGAATATGATGAATGAATTGGCTGACCTTGATGAGCTGAGGAGAGAAGCTCACAAGAAAAATGAAAAGCTTCAACTTCAAGTTAAATATTTGCATGACAAGCGAGTTGTGCCAAGGAAATTTGAGGTAAGATGTATGGTATTGATGTGGAATGCCAGACTAGAGGATAAAGGAAAACATGGGAAGTTTGATTCCCTGTGGCTTGGCCCTTACTTAATTACAGATGTTCATGGGGGGGATTCTTACTTCTTACAGTCACCTGCAGGTGAATTTCTAGAACTGCCAATACATGGATAGTTCTTGAAACCCTATTTCTCTTGAAATAGGTTTGTCTCCATGTACATTGTATAGTTCTATAAATTTTGTACATAGGGTTTGGTGCGTTTTCTTTCTATTGTGTTTGCTTTCCTTGTTCGGGCAAGCTCCTACTTTTTTTTATCCCTCTTTGTTTGGTTTGCTCCACCAAGAGATCTATTTCTTGCCATACCCACCAGGGGCATGCGTTCCCGAGCATGAGCCGCTATTAGATCCCAAAAAATCCTTGATACTTTGAGGTCTTCTAACCTCCATATTAGCATTGTTGATTACACACAAGGTTTAGGGTTTTAGCTTAAATGAACTTTCTATTTAAAATCCCCTTTTAGCCCTTCGGTATTCTATTTCTACGTTGACTTTTCAGTCTGGTTGTTAGTGATATAAGTTGTCTCTCAAATCATGGTTTCACATCTCTTACTAGCCCCTTCATTTTAAGTTATTTGATCATCCCCAGTTGCATAATCTCTTAAATATCCCTAAAGTCGACCTTTAATCTTTGCATACAAATGACTTATGCTTAAGTCATGAATTCCTGAGGGGTAAAGTCTTGTCAGCCTAATCAAGGCCCCTTTTTAAGATTAACTATTGAGTGTTCATGCAGGTTTGTTGGTCATGAGATCACGGGATTCAATCTGAACCGTCCCCATTGGCTTGCTCATTTGAAGTCACTACAATTTAATTGTTGTGGGGTTAGCGAAACAATGCCATGTGTATGTGGGCTCAGTCGGTGTGTCCCATCTCAATGCCCATGCTTCTGAGATCGATGGTGCTAAGCAAATGAAGATGGTTGGTCACAATTGTTCCTTGCTAGCTCACGGAAGAAAGATGCAGGTTCTTTAAAAATGGAAAGACCTACGAGATGTTGCCACATGTGCTCTACGAATACCAGTGGGTGGGACCCTCTTGTACATAGGGAGAGTCTTGTCAGCAAATTCCTATTAGTTGTTCATCCGAGTGGGAATAATGTTGCAAATTCAAATGAGTTTGAATCAATCTAATTCGTTCGAGATGCCCAACTCAGCCATGAATTGACTGTGTGTATTCAAAATTGCAAGTACTCCCATTGCAATTCTTTTGCTTCGCGTGAATGAAAATTAATGGCAAAGGTGCCTCATAAACCTATTCAATTCCCTTTAGAATTGTACATGTGGTCGACACTTTCCTATTTGAGATTTGAAGATGTGTCCAAGGAAATACAAGGAGCTAAGAATTGAATTGCAGAAAATTATCTGGGCGAAATTAGGGTTTGTTGCGATTGAAGGCAGTAAATACCATAAATGCAATTTTGTGCCTTCTAAGTTTTCTGAGTTAGGGCTTGCTTTTAATTTTTTTTAAAACAAGTGTGTTTCTTCATTTTGCTTTCAATGCTTTAAAGTTAGGGTTAATTTTTTCTTTTAAAATCCATAGCCCTACAAATTGCCCAAATTTAGCCCTTGTCCTCAGTCATAAATTGCAATTAGGAGTTGAGTAGTTAAAATCCCTCCAAAAGAACTCTTGCATACCCAAGCCTATGGCTCCCAAAATTCAAGGTGCCTCTTCCTCTACTCAGTCCAAGTGCCTCTTCCTCTACTCACTCCAGGATGGAAGATGCTTCCCTATTCTACCAATAAGAAACTAGAGGGAAGGGTCTTGTTGTTGGATCTCAGTTGTGTTTATGGTTTGTCCTTGATGAAAAAATCTCTTTCAGTTGGTTTCCTTGTTAGGATGGTTCTTTTTGCATATCACAGGTATTGGTTGTTTCTCTTTCGGGCTTACACATATCGGCATGAGTATGGCAGGGTCTCCTCGATCCACTTTGAAATGTCTATGTTGCCTATCGGCAAGACATTTTTGATGTCATGTCGATTGAATTTAACATACAAGCTGCTTTCGACGTAACAATCCCGTTGTCTTGGCAGTAGTGGAAAGATCTATTGGCATGAGTTGTGTTCACCGCTAGGAGGTCTTACCGAATGAGTCGGGTCTCACCGACTAACTCATAAGGTGGTTCATCACTGTAAGAAATCCCTATCGGCATGTTGTTTCATCGAGCGTTTTATGTCTTGGCGACCGACACAAGAAAGATTATTTTGGAAAGACTTGTCTTTTGTTTCGGTGACTGAAAGTGATCTCTATCGACATATGTTATTCCGTCGGTATGTGGTCTCAATGATATTGGTATGTCACACCGATCGGAGATTAAAAGGAAACTCATCAACAAGAGCTTAAGGCTTCGGCGTGAGGTTATAACGAATATGCAATGTCACACCGACTGGTGGTGGATGGATGCATATCGGTAAGAGTTTTGTTTCAGTGGAATGTCATAGCAAACTCTTTGGTCTTGTTGACTAAGTCTTATGAAATGTATTCGGCGAGAGATTGACATTGTCTCAGCGACTCAGTGAATAAAGTTTCTTTTTGGTATGACAAAGTATTCTCCATGAGGTCTCCCCAAAGGTTGTAGGTCATAGCGACTCATAAGATTTGAAAAGTCTTTTCGGTGAGACTCTTTCATTAATGTGAGGTCATGGCAAGGATGGTGTGTCTTGTCGACAAAGTCAAATGAATGACTTTCAGTATAACAAAGTTGATCTATATGATGTCTCTCAGATATCTAAAGCTATATTGATAGCGAATGATGGTTTCATTTCGGTGAGAGAACCTTTTTGTCTCATCAACCAGAAGGATGTTATGAGCTCTCAACGTGACATTTTGTATTTGATATGACTTCTTCCAACTCTGATGGATCTTGGTGAAAGTGATAAACATAAGGTTGTCTGGTGACGTTAAAGTTTCCTTCGGCATAATGTGTCATTGATGGAAATAAAAAATGGAATAGGGAAAACTTTCTAAGTTTATTCTTTTAGCTAGGTATCGAACCCTAGCCTGGCCGCCATCATGAGAAATCTTCATAATCTGCTCTTTTCTATTGTTGTTGACTGTAATGGTTTTTACAGTGGTTTATGGAAGGTTTATTTGGTGCATTTATGGCTGGAAGCTCGACAGTGGTTGATGGAGCCATGGGAGTTACAGATTTGTTTGGTATTTTTGTTTATGCATTTCATGCTGCTCATACTGGTTTATAATCACCATTTTTATTTAACTGCTCTCTGCATCTCAGTCAATATGATGCCTTGACTTAGTATTGTCATTCATGCATTAGAGGTTATGATTTTCTATGGTGGACAGTTGTGATTTTTATGCAGCAATATGAACTCATACGTTACCGATTTGTTGAGAATGGCTCTTAGCTGGGTTGGTTGTTCTACCGTTACTCCTAAAGATAGTTACCTTTCTAGCAGTTGTATAAATAGAAGCATAAAACTCTTTTCTGTTGCTATTGTTGTATTTCTGAGATTATCATTCTTTGGTTGTATGAAAATATATGGATAAAAATCTGCAATAAAATCTAAATAACAAGATGCATAGATTGTAAATTTCTTCTCTATGAGGTATTTTAGGGATTCAATTGTTGAATCTTTAAGGTATTCTGTAGACGAGAAAATAGAGAAATATGTACTTAACTGAAAATAGAGAAATCCTCTGAGTTATTATTATTGTTAAAAAAATAATTTGAGGGGTTGGTACTCCTTGAGATAGATATGTCTAAATGAGGGGTTGGTGCTCCTTGAGTGGGTGCTCAAAAATCAGCCTATAAGGCATTGTGAACAGTTGATTTAAAGATTAAGCCTGGAAGGCATTTAGGGAGTGGTTTTTATACCCCAGGAGGGTTTTCCACTTGGCATATTTTGTGTCACTTTATTCTTCTGTGTTCTCACTGCTTTACTATGTTGTTTCACTACATTATTGGGATTATTATTTTTCTCAATTCTATTTATGAATGATTACATTCAACTCATGAATGCATTAATTAGAATAACATTGAGACCAAATCTAAGCTATGTTTTTGAATTTGTAAAAATTTTCAAATCAGTTAAGACACTAATTCATGCCCCCCCTCTCAGTGTCATTTTAACTCCAACAATTGGTATCAGAGCATAGGGTCCTCTAATAGGTTTAATTACCTTGGATTGATCTTGGTCTTGGAGTTTGTTTTTAATGGCACATTCTCAAGACGGTGCCTCTGTAACCAGAGCTCCATTATTTGATGGAATAGATTATGTGTACTGGAGAATAAGAATGGAATCTTTTCTTGTTTCTTTTGATGTTGATGTTTGGAGCATTGTTTTAGAAGATTGCAATGTACCAGCCACTATTCCCACTGATGCTGCTGAAAAGAAGAAGTATGAAACAAATGCCAGAGCTAAGCATGCCCTCTTGTGTGGGTTAACTAAAGATGTGTTTATTAAAGTCATGCATTGAAAATATGCTCATGGCATCTAGGATAAACTTGAAACTATATATCAAGGGAATGAGAAAGTCAAATTGTCTAAAATCATCACACTCAAACATCAGTTTGAGGAGTTGAAAATGAAGGATGATGAGAAAGTGGCTAAATATTTTCTAAGAGTTGATGAAGTTGTCAATGATATGAAAGGTCTAGGTCAAGAGGTTAATGAATTTGATGTGGTCACAAAGGTTGTTAGAACCTTACCATCCAAATTTGAATCTAAGGTTTCAGCCCTAGAAGAAAAGAAACACTTTGATAAACTTACCTTAGACAGCCTGCAAGGAATACTTACTGCCTTTGAAATGAGAACTAGTAAAAACAATTTAACAGGAAAAGAAACTGCCTTAAACACTGAAAAGAAAGAAAAAGTCAAAGTCAATGAATCAAAGTTGTCTGATTCTAAAGAATCCCATTTTGCTAGAAGACTTAAAAAGGGGTTAGGAAAATATAAGGGAAAACTTCCCTTTAAATGTTTTAACTGTGGCAAAATAGGTCACTTTGCTGCAAAGTGTCCCTATGATGATCAAATCTGTGACAACGAGACAAGTGAAATACAGCCTAAGAAGAAGGCCTTCAAACCTAAACGAAACTTTTATTTCAAAAAGAAGAAAAGTCTATTTAGTAAGGATGAATCTGATATTGAGTCTAAAGATTCATCAGGTGAAGAAGATGAAACCTTGTTCATGGCTGAAATTACTCAGCAAAATGATTCAAACATCATTAACATTGAAGAAGGTGAAGTAGATCTTGAAAGCAAGCTGAAATGTGCTTTACAAGAGGTCAGAAAACTCAGAAAACAAGTTCTTGCTCAAGAACATAAACCAGATCAAGAAATGGTCTCTCTGAAAACTTAGCTTGAAGAAGCTAAAAGAGTTGAAGTCTGACTTCGAGAGACTGTAAGCTGCAAAGATCAAGAAATTCAAAAACTTGAACAAGAAGTAGTCCTTCTTGGGAAGGAAATTGAAAAATATGAAAGCACTCTAAAACTGAATGAGATGCTCATCAAGCAAAAGATGTATACTGATAAAATTGGTGTTGGTTTTGAAAAGGGTGAATGCTCAACTAACAATGCAAAACAAAACCCCTCTTCTAAAGTCAAAGGTTTAGGTTCAAATCACTCATAATTTGGTAAGGATCATGTTAAGTTGTTAAGAGGTAATAGACCTTCATACAAAGTCAATCCTTTCTTCTATGGTTATTGTTTTTTCTGCAACAAATTTGGTCATAAGGTGAGCACTTGTAGGCTTATGAATTCTAGAATGCCCAAGTTTGGTCTTAAGGAACACCATGTTTTTGTTAGACAGATCAGATGTTTTAAATGCAATACTTTGGGACATTCTGTCAAACAATGCAGAGCTAATCTGCAATCGAAACAACACAAAATTAAAAAGGTTTGGAAACCTAAGATTGTTAACAACATTGAACAAACTATGTTGGTTCAAACTGCTTTTCATTCCAAGAAAAAGGACTTATGGGTCCTGGACAGTGGATGTTCTAATCATATGAATGGCGACAAGGATAAGTTTATAAAACTTGAAGATTATGTAGGTGGATATGTTAAGTTTGGTGATAACTATGGTATTCAAATTAAAGGTAGAGGTTCACTTCTTCTGAATGAAGACACTCCTATCTATAATGTGTACTATGTGGAAGGTCTCAAGCACAATCTTCTAAGTGTTAGTAAAATTTGTGATAGTGGTTATCATGTTCTTTTTACTTCCCAGGGATGTGAGATTAAGAACAAGCTTGGAAATGTTGTTGTAGTTGGAAGGAGGACAAAAGGAAATGTGTACAATCTTCTTGACTCATCATGCAATGACAATAATCAAGGTATGTGTATAATGGGCCAAATTGAAGAGAGCTAGTTATGGAATAAAAGATTAGGACACATAAACTTTGAAAATCTAGTTAGAATCAGTAAGAATTAGAATGTTAGAGGTTTACCAATTCTTAACAAGCCATAAAATTTTGTGTGCAAAGAATGTCTAAGTGGTAAAAAAACTAAAATCAGTTTCAAAACAAAAGAACACTCTTCATCAAAACCTCTACAGCTAGTGCATACTGATTTATGTGGACCAACTATAACAAGGTCTATTAATGGTGAAAAATACTTTATGCTTTTTGTGGATGATTACACTAGAATGGTTTGGGTCACATTTCTTAAGCACAAATTAGAAGCCTTTGAAAGGTTCAAAATCTTTCATAAAATGGTTGAAAAGGAATCTAAAACTCAAATGCCTTCGATCAGACAAAGGAAGTGAGTTCACCTCTCAAGAGTTTATTGATTACTGTGAACAACATGGTATTAAAAGACAGTATGCTGCAACTAAAACACCTCAACAAAATGGGGTAGTTGAACGTAAAAGCAGAACTGTAAAAGAAATGGCTAGAACATATTAGATGAAGCTAAGTTGCCTGATATGTACTGGAAAGAAGTTGTTCATACAGCTATATATATATTGAATAGAGTGCAGATTAGAGTGAAATCTAAACACACTCCTTATGAACTGTGGTATGGAAAAACTGCTTCTATCAAATACTTTAAAATTTTTGGAAGTAAGTGTTTTATCAAAAAGGATGATGATAACCTTGGGAGTTTTCAATCCAAGAGTGATGAGGGTATCTTTTTGGGATACTCAACTCACAGCAAAGCTTATAAATGTCTCAACAAAAGGCTTAATAAGATTGTTGAAGTTGTTAATGTAAAATTTGATGAAAGACCACATTTGAATACTGAATCTTTGCAGGATAATGAGGAAGAAGAACTTAAACTTGAAATAATTTCAGAAGGAGCTGAAACAACAAAGTCTATTGCTGAATCAACAAGCCCTAAAAATGAAAAAGCAAGTCCTAAAAAGGTTGCTTCAAATGCTCCTTCAAAAACTCTAGCTATATATCACCCCAAAGATCATATTATTGGGGATAAAAATGCAGGAGTTCAAACTAGAAGAAAGGCTGCAGAATCTAATGAAAAGGCACAAATTGCTTTCTGTCTAGTTACTCAGTTTGAGCCTAAAAATTTTAATGAAGCTCTCACAGACTCATGTTGGCTTAATGCTATGCAGGAAGAAATTGATCAAATTGAGAAAAATCTGACTTAGGAGTTAGTCCCAAGACCAGATGACAAGAATGTCATTGGAGGCAAATGGATTTATAGAAATAAGCTTGATGAAAATGGTAATGTTATACGCAACAAAGGAAGATTTATCTGCAAAGGCTATGCTCAACAAGAAGGTATTGATTTCAGTGAAACCTTTGCACCCGTTGCTAGATTAGAATCCATTAGAATATTCTTGGCTTAATCTGTTTATAAAAACTTTACTGTTTATCAAATGGATGTCAAAACAGCTTTTTTGAATGGCTATTTAGATGAAGAGGTCTATGTTGAACAGCCTAAAGGATTTATATTCAAAGATAATCCTAACCATGTTTATAGGTTGAAAAAGGATCTCTATGGCTTAAAACAAGCACCTAGAGCTTGGTACTCTAGGTTGGACAGTCATTTAATTTCTAATGGCTTTGTTAGAGGAGGTGTAGACAATAATCTTTATGTTAAAACTGAAGGTTCTGATATTTTGGTTGTTGAAATTTATGTTGATGATACTATCTTTGGTTGCAATAATGTCACCTTGAGTAAAAAGTTCTCTCAGATAATGGAATATGAGTTTGAAATGTCAATGTTAGGAGAATTAAATTTCTTTCTGGGTCTTCAAATCTCTCAATGTGAGAATGGAATATTTCTTTCTCAAACCAAGTATGCTAAAGAGATGCTTAAGAAATTTCAAATGGATGAATGCCATCCAGTTAGCACTCCAATGATTACTGGATACAAACTTACTAAGGTTGATGATTCTCCTGATACAAATCAAACAGAATATAGATCAATGATCAGCAGTCTCTTATATTTAACTGCCTCTAGACCTAACATTATGCAGGTAGTTTGCACTGTTGCACGTTTTCAAGCATCACCTAAAGAATCACATGTCACTGTTGTTAAATGGATCTTTAGATACATTCAAGGCACTCTTGATTATGGCCTTTGGTATCCTAGGAGCAATGATTTCTCTTTGATTGCTTATACTGATGCTGACTGGGTTGGTTGTTTGGATGATAGGAAAAGCACCAGTGGCGCTGCATTCTTTCTTGGTGATTGTTTAGTGGCATGTCACAACAAGAAACAAGTATCTGTTTCTCTCTCTACTGCTGAAGCAGAATACATTGCTGCCACTACATGTTGTACTCAAGTACTGTGGATGAATCAAACTCTTTTAGATATGGGTATTGATGTTTCTAAACCTATTTCCATTCTTTGTGATAACACTAGTGCAATAAATATTTCAAAAAATCCTGTTATACACTCTCGCACTAAACATATTTCTATCAAGTTTCACTTTCTTTGAGAAAAAGGTTTTGACTAATGAAGTTTGCTTACAGTTTGTTGGATCTCAAGATCAGGTGGCTGATATTTTTACCAATCCCTTAGCAAAAGAGTTATTTGAAAGGCTGAGACTTCGACTACGAGTTATCTCTCAATCATTCCTTCACTAAATCTCCAAGCTACTGCTTAGGGGGAGCATGTTATCTGTTTTGATTCACTTAAACCTCTCCTACAATCTTGGTTGTTGCACTGGTACTCTTTTTTTTGCAGCTGTTTCTCATGATATTTTGGTTATGGCAATGCACATTTTCTTCTATTCTTTGCCTTGAGGAAAAAAGGGGGAGTCATTTGTGTTTTTCCATCAAGGACAAAGGGGGAGTTTGTTGGATCTCAGTTGTGTTTATGGTTTGTCCTTATTGACAAAATCTCTTTCAGTTGGTTTCCTTGTCAGGATGGTTCTTTTTGCATATCACAGGTATTGGTTGTTTCTCTTTCGGGCTTACACATATCAACATGAGTATGGTAGGGTCTCCCTGATCCACTTTGAAATGTCTGTGCTGCCTATCGGCAAGACATTTTTGATGCCATGTCAATTGAATTTAACATACAAGCTGCTTTCGGCGTAACAATCCCATTGTATTGGTGACAGTGGAAAGATCTATCGGCATGAGTTGTGTTCACTGCTGGGAGGTCTTACTGAATCAGTCAGGTCTCACCGACTAACTCATAAGGCGGTTCATCAGCGTAAGAAATCCCTATCAGCATGTTGTTTCATCGAGTGTTTTATGTCTTGGCGACCAACACAAGAAAGATTATTTCAGCAAGACTTGTCTTTTGTTTCGGCGACTAAAAGTGATCTCTATAGGCATATGTTATTCTGTCAGTATGTGGTCTCAGCAATATTGGTATGTCACACCGATCGGAGATTAAAAGGAAACTCATCGGCAAGAGGGTAAGTGCACAAAGTTGAGTCCACGAAATGTGAAAGTTTTTGCCTTAAGTAACCAAAAAATTGAAATCAGCATTGAGGAAACGGGATCCCGATTTTTAAATCGGGATCCTGAGCCTGAGACGGAACGGGATCCCACTTTTTAAAAATTGGGATCCCGTTTCCCATCGGATTCCGAACCGATGGAAAAGGCATGGGATCCCGCTTCTCATGAAACAAGATCCCGATTACTAAAAAATGGGATCCCGATTTCTATAAATCGGGATCCCATTTTGTAGAAATCAGGATCCCATTTTATATTGCTATTTATTTAAAAAAAAATAGATTTCACTGCACAGCGGACGGGACCCCGAGTACTAGAGACAGCGACCCCCACAATCAGCTACAGGTACCCCCCTACATGCCATTTTTTTGCATTTTTTTTATTTTGAATTTGAAATTTGAAGAAAATAAGTGAATTTAGCATTTTTTTTTAAATTTATTTCATGTTTTGAGCATTTTTTTAACATTATAGTAGAAATGAATAATTGTAAAAATAGACAAAAAAATGCAATGAAACTTGAAGGTTTTTTAATAAAAATGAAAAAATGAACCTTGAATTGTGTTTTACAAACAAAATTTAACTTTTGAAACCTAAATTGTTCGATTAAACCAAAAAAATTGAATTTGAAAACCCTAATTGAAACAAAACAAAAAAATTGCATTTCAAAACCATAGAAATCGAAATGAAATAAAAACATTGCATTTACAAATCCAAATCAAGCTTTTGAAACCCTGAATCCAAATCAAACGAAAAAAAATGAATTTGAAAACCCTAGTTTGAATTGAAACGAAAAAATTGCATTAAAAACCCTAATTGTTTAAAATTGAAACCCTAAATTGAATTGGAACAAAGAAATTGTTAAAACCCTAAATTGGAATTGAACAAATCATTTTGATTTTGAAAACTAGGTAATTTCAAGCTCAAAAAAATTCATTTGCATTGCTTAAATGTTTTAAATTTTATTTGCTTTGTATGGAAAAAATGATATATATTAAACTTTAGTTTCAATGTTAAATTATAATTAGATTAGAAATCAATATGTTAAAGAATAGTTAAAATTCATAAAGTTTATCTTGATGTTTGTTTGCAAATTTAGTTAGCAAATTCATAAATCTAAGTGTACAATCGATTCCAATTGACACTAACTTGCAAGTCTAAATTATGCCAAGGGCCACTTAAACTTCACCCTAAGTTTACTAAACCTTGGACCCTAAACTGTAAAATCTAAACCCTCAACACTAAAGCATTTGAAATTTATGAACCCTAGACCCTAATCTTTCATTGGACATACCTAAAATTATGTAGGTTGAATGTCAAGAATGGGTCTATTTGGTAGATTTATGAAAACTATTTTGAATATCTAGAATGCCATAAAAGTATAATTATAGCAATTCCAATTGGAAACACTTGGGTACATATATATCATATGAAATTTAAATCTAGGAAGGTGTCTATTATATAGGAGAGTTGATAATACATGGAAAGAGGTTTGTATGGGAATATATGTATTAAGAAAAACATACCACATGACATCTATAGGATTTTTAAGATGTGATCCTAGATAATAATCCACCCATCCTCAATCATAATGGATTCTTTAGCAATTAAGAGATTCAATAACCATAAAATTACCTATATTTTGATACTATATAGATTTATGTGGAAGGATAGAAATGCATCAATAAGGAGACCAAGATGGAACCATTTAACACCTACAAGGTAGTACACCTATTACATGGGAAAGGGAGGAGGTACATGATGATAGTTTGGAGGAACTACATGCTATTATTACAATTTAGAGATAGGAGGATGATTCATATAAAAGAAATATAATTAAATTTATATTATTTAATATATTATATTTAATATAATATATTAAATAATATAAACATTTAATATCATAAAATATAATATAAGATTACAATTAAGGATAGGTAATGTTACACTTACTTGGGGTTTTAATGAGGATTAGGCTTAAGATTCAATTAGGGTTTGTAGTAAATAGTTAGGTTACAATTAGGAATATATAATAAATATTAATATAATTATAATACAAATATAAATTAATTTAAATTATAATATAATATAGGAATACATTTAAGATTAGGTAAAGTTATAATTTAATTAAGTTTCAATTAGGTTTACAATTCAATTAGGATATGGTTAGGGGTGGGGATCATTTAGCATTCTATTGTTAGAGTATGGGTTACATTTAAGATTATTGTTATTTTTGTGGATATGTATAGATTGATTCATTTTTAACATGATACTTTTTTTATTAGAGGGGTAAACACTTTTGACCCAGAGCTAGATGGAACCAATGAGGCTATAGTATGACTAAATTTGGACCTCACTAGACATCTAGATCCCCTTAAGCCATCCTATCACCTTAAATCAGAATTGATTTCTTAAGGGGTCCCAATGTAACATTTCTTAAGGGATCAAAGAAGTTCTTAAATTTGGTGAAGTTTAAGGCAACCAAATTTAATAATAATAAGATCGTAAGATTATAATATGAATGATATTTCATGATCTAGGTGGCCGGTTGAAACAAGAGTAGATCTCAATCAACTATTCCACAAGAAAATGTTCTTCACTAACTTGCAAGCTCATTAAATATTCCAAGGGGCACCAAAACTTTACCCTAAGTTTTGTAAACCCTAAACCCTGAACTCTAAAATCTAAACCCTAAACACTAAACCATTTATTTTGTCCTTAAAGGATCTTAATGAAATTTGGTTGCATTGGAAAACTTCACCAAATTTTATTCACTTGAACCATGTCATTTTCTCCTAGGACCTCACTAGACGTAAATCCCCTTAAGCCATCCTGTCACCCTAAATCGTAATTCAATTTTCTTAAGGGGATCAAAGAAGTTTTTAAAATTTGGTGATCAAAGTTGCCATCATGATCTAGCTTGGTCAGTTGAAACAAGAGTAGATATCAATCAACTATTCCACAAGAAAATGTTCTTCACTAACTTGCAAGTTCATTAAATATTCCAAATTCTAAACCCTAAACCCTAAACACTAAACCATTCATTTTGTCCTACCCAAGATCATAAAGTGAAATTTGGTTGTCTTAGGAAAATCCACCAAATTTCATTCCCTTATGCCATGTAATTTTGTCCTAGATCTTACTACACATATCCCTGCTATCCCATACCCTAAACCCTAAACTCTAAAGTCTAAACCCTAAACCATAAAGCCATCATTTTTTATTAGGCTCTTAATGAAATTTGGTTGCCTTAGACAACTCCACCAAATTTCATTGCCTTATGCCATGTAATTTTTTCCTAGGATCTTACTACATATATCCCTTTAAGTTATCCTATTACCCTAAACCCTAAACTCTAAAGTCTAAACCATAAACCCTAAAGCCATTATTTTTTCTTAGGCTCTTAATGAAATTTGGTTGCCTTAGGCAACTCCACCAAATTTCATTCCCTTATGCCATGTATTTTTTTCCTAGGATCTTACTCCATGTAGATCCCCTTAAGCTATCCTATTACCCTAAACCCTAAACTCTAAAGTCTAAACCCTAAACCCTAAAGCCATCATTTTTTCTTTAAATTCTCTTAATGAAATTTGGCTGCCTTGGGAAACTTCACCAAATTTTATTCACTTGAGCCATGCCATTTTCTCCTAGGACCTCACTAGACGTAGTCTCCTTAGTTTCATCCTCACACCCTCTAAATCGTGAATTCAATTTTCTTAAGGGGTTCCAATATGACATTTCTTAAGGGATCAAAGAAGTTTTAAAATTTCCAGGATCAAAGGCTCAAGGCCCAACCAAATTTTAATAATAATAAGATCCCTAATATACAATATCAATAGTTAATTGTATTTTCATTCAAGTAACATGTGCCTTAGACATATAAATGAGGCTTACATATAATTTTATCATTTGTATTCAATTATTTAAGGTCATTTATATTGAATGGTTTAAAGGTATTTCCTAAACATGTATCTTACATCTTGAAATTACAAATCTAATGCAGGTTCACTCATATCTTAAAGATCATATGGATCCATTCAATAATATTCACAATCCACCTCCACGCCATCCATCTCCAACACCTTCACCTCCACCTCTGCCCACTCCACCTCGTAACCCCCCACCTCCACCACTTGAAATCAATGAACATGCTCGTTTTCAAGCACAAATCAATGCTTCTGCTACAACCATCCAAGATCAAACCAACATTATTCAAAATGAAGAATGTGTCGCACCTCCTGTGAGGATGTTTGCATCTAGGATGCAAACCCTTGTTGATGCTGTCAGGGCTATGGATGGGATCATAGATGAGCATCGACAATGGCTAGAGGAGAGGAGAACTCCTAATTTTGAAAAGGAAAACACAAAGAAATGAATATCTATGCAGTAGAGAGCCATAATAGTTTATAAATTAAAACAATGATCTTAAATAGTTATGAATTTATAAATTGGGTGAACGATGGATATTTTGTGTGATGAATTTATAAATTTGGTTCCAAATGGATATTTTAGTGACATGAATTTATGATTTTGGTTCTAGATGGATATTTTTAGTGACATGGATTTATGAATTTGGTGGAATTTATGAACTTATAATGAATAGTATATAATAGCATATATTTTATGACTATCTACTAGATCATGATTTCTCCTACTGAAAAATTGTAATATATATGTGTGTGTGTGTGTGTTAGACAGAAAATGAGCTTTTGTGAATGTTTCAAGTTTATTGTTTAGTATATATGTGCACGTATTAAAAAATTCCATATATAGTTCTTAAATTTTGAATTTGTATGTATGTACATAGTTTAGTTTAATGATTTGTACGCGGCAAATTATGCATCATATTTTTGATTTTAAATGTACATGTAAATACATTTAATTTTGAATTTTGTATGGACATGCTCAGTCAATCAATGTATATATATGTGCATTTCACTAAATATATGATCTTAATATATGTATGCATCGCGGACTATTTTGTATGATTTAATGTAGTAACATTTGTATCGAGCATACTGATGATTTTAACATTGATGATATCATCAATCCACCACCTCGCTACGCCCAAATCTTCCTCCTCCACTCCTCCACCTCCACCTAATATGCCACATCTAGCACCTATCGCATCTAACGAGGCTCGCTTGAGAGCACGAATAAATGATCAAGTTGCATCCTTACAAAATCAAATCAATGCTATGCAAAGTCAAGCATTGATTCCTCCACATGTGAGACATTTTGCATCTGCAATGCAAAACGTTGTTGATTCCATCAGGATGATCAATTATGATCTTGATAGGCATCAACGAGACAAAGAACAAATGAGACAATTTTATTCTGATGGTCTCTCTTACAAACAAATATTAGACCTTAAAATAATGAAAGCCCATCTAGCCCCCTACCTTCTTGACCCCGTTACTCGACAACCCATTCCACCCAACAAATCTAGAATATCCATGAGGTGGTGCATACATCCGCAGATGAGTGCACATTTTTGGGATCGATGGTATATGGTTTTTGATAGTCCCCCACATGCTAATTGGGAGTGCCCATTGTATTTTTTGAGAAAACTGTATGTAGAGTTTGTTTTGGGTCAAAAGCCCAATTATTTTGATTTTAGATCATTTCAGGGTGTTGGTGGCGGCATGCCACAATAGAGATTAGGGGCAAGGGTTGATCCCCGACGCCCCGTGCATGTGCAACCCCTTGTTGTTGCTCCTAGTCCTCCCATTCCTGCACCTGTACATCATCAAGCTCTAGTCTCAACATTAGGTTCCCTTAGTACACTCATAGGAGACCTTGATCAGCATGCTTCTGCGATAGCGAGTGGGGAGCATAGAGACGATGATGATGATGGAGGAGTTTTTTATGGAGCTGGTCTGAGTACCACTCCAGGAGTGTCGAGGCATGTCCCCCATATATGTACTAGTTGTCATCAAGTATGCTATGGACCTGATCAGGCCACACCTAGTTCAGGTGGACGAGGAGATTTTGGTGGTTCATCTGGTCGCATCAATTCATTTGTAGAGTTCCTCATAGAAAAACATCACCCTGAGGACACTACGACATAGGTATAAATATGCATCTAGATGTACGTTCATTTTATAAGAATTTTGATGATTGTATATATCAAAGAAAAGTTTGCAATACATTTTAACAATCAAATTGTTTGGTGTACAGATGACACTAACGATGCAAGGGAAATCATCTGTTCCACGAGTACATACATCGACACTGGTCATACTCGGCAACCCTTATGGGGTATTTTGATTTCAATTTTTAAAATTATATATGAAATCATAAATTATTTAACTTGAGTTTTAAATTTATAATTGAATCACATATATGTTTCAAATATTTATGTTGGTTTAGGTGAGTCAATCGACATCCACGTCGATTCCTCCTTAGGGATTGTCAAGCACTCCTCCACTATCGAGCGTCATAGATCAGGGGCAGGTACATTCATATTGAAATTTGTTTAAAGTTTACATTAGTACAGTTACAATTTTATGAGTTTTGAATTCACTATATATATGAAATAGATGCATGTACACTTGTAAATATTATAAGTGTTAAATGTCTATGTACATGTATGTCTAGGTTGATACCATAATAAGAAGAAAACATTTGATGTTGCAGTTACTCGTGAGGCCACTGATTTCTAGGTTGTTTACAAAACTTTCTACACAAAATGTGAAAACTTGAATATATATATATATATATATATATATATAAACCTAATTCAATTGCACATGCTTTATATTTGATCTTGTAGGACTTTGTTAGTGCAACTTTCAGCCCTAACCTAGACATAGTTACACCACCAGGAGGACATGTAGAGCAGGTTTCAGATCAAATGGTAATTTAATTTTTTTATTATATTTAAAGTCAATTATAAATTTTAAATTGAATTACATACGTAATATGAGATTTTTACATATTCTTTTTCTTTTATAGCATGAGACACACATCTTGTAGTTGAGCATGTACGCATTGTGCCCCTCGAGAAGAGCCAAGTGCACAACCTCATAATACAGTACAATTATAATATGATAAATTATAAATTAAATTGAATTAAATCGTTTTTAATTGTAGACTTGTACATCTAATTTCAATTTTTTTTGTCTTGTTTATGTAGATTGATTCAGAGAATTTAGAGGTTGCTTCAGGTGCACTGCAGTTAATCCAGACGAAATATGATGGTAATTTAATTTTATGATGGATTATAAATGAAATTGTCATTAAATCATTTTTATTGTCTTACATCTAATTTCATCTTTCTCTTATGTACAGAGTGTTTCAGGTCATCCACATAGTCCGCATGGTGTGAAGAGGTCTTTTGATTATAGAGACAGTACATGACCTACAAACATGTGATTTTATGTGTTTTATTTGTTTCTTATTTCATGGACTATATTTCTGTTTATCATGTACTCGTTGACCTTTATTTCATGCTTTAATATATTGGAGCCATGCACTTAATTTATTACATAAATTATGGACTTTATTATTGTTTGAAATTCTTTTAATTTACACATGTACATTTATGCATTTTATGTTCATAGTCAAGACATTAATATAGGACATTAATGTGAAATTTAGTGATCCTACATGGATTAATATAGGGACATTTTAATATTTATACTTTGCAAATTTTAGTGATTTCATACATGATATACATGATATGTACATTCAATAAATAGCTTATAATTACCAATGAACTTATTCAATTCACGCTAATCAATAATCACCAATAAATCATAATTTACAAACAAAAAGCAATTTCCATTTATATACCAAAAGGAGGTACCTTAAGAAATAAACTAGCTCTACCGAATAGAAGATTAGAGAATAAAGCATTAATAAATACTATAAATAATAGTTCATCTAACACTAATTTATAAGTTGTCAAAACAAATAATGACGCCTTAAGGGGGTGTCTAAAGGGGTCATAATAGAACGTCTTAAGGGGATGTCTTAAGGGGTTATAATATGTCTTAAGGGGATGTCTAAAGGGGTCATAATAGAACGTATTAATTAAGGGGATGTCTTAAGGGGTCTTAAGGGGATGTCTAAAGGGGTCATAATAGAACATGTTAATTAAGGGGAGGTCTTAAGGGTCTAAGGATGTCCTCAAGGGTCATAATAGAACGTGTTAATTAAGGATGTCTAAAAGGGGCCATAATAGAACGTGTTAATTAAGGGATTTCTTAAGGGGTCTTAAAGGGATGTCTAAAGGGGTCATAATAGAACGTGTTAATTAAGGATGTCTTAAGGGTCTTAAGGATGCTCCAAAGGGTCATAATAGAACGCGTTAATTAAGGGACAAGTCTTAAGGGTCAAGTAATAGAACGTGTTAACTAAGGGGATGTCTTAAGGGTCTTAAGGGGATGTCTAAAGGGGTCATAATAGAACATGTTAATTAAGGGGATGTCTTAAGGGGATGTCTAAAAGGGTCATAATAGAACATCTTAAGGGGATGTCTTAAGGGGTCATAATACACCTAAATGGGATGTCTTAAGGGGTCTTAAGGGGGTGTCTTAAGGGGATGTATTAAGAGGTCATAATACGTCTTAAGGATATAATTGATTTAACAATAATGTATGCATGCTATTTAGTGATTATACACATAAACATAAAGTTTCAAAGTAGGAAAACATGCACATTTAAGAAACAAAATATATAAAATATTGATTTGATACATAGAAGTACATAAAGTATGTTTAATTTTGTAAGTATGTATGTTTGTATACATGTTTAATTTTGTTTATATACATGTTTGTAGGTTGAATCCAGGCATCCTCTCCTTTTTGTTTCAAAGTATGAGATCAATGCAATGATGGCTTTAGGATACAAAAAATGACAATAAATCAATTTTAAAAATTAATGTCCAAGCAATATCAATATGTAATCAAAACATGTATTTAAATATAATTTAACTAATAATTACCTATTTTTACCAAGTATTCCATGTTGTCTAGGTTGAATCTACATGGACTAGATCCTTTTTGTGATTATACCTTAAGGATATATAAAAGAAAAATTTAAATCAATTTCAACTAATAACACACTTGACCGATGTTGAAACATGTATTTAATGTATTTAAAAGGAAAAAATAAAACTAAAACTGTATTTACCTGTATTTTCTTATTCCATTGTACCATCTGCATCCTCTCTTTTTTGCAATGCATCTATGATTGCCTCATGCTTTTCCATAGAAATTGACCATAGCAATTTTTTTGAAGGTCTTCCTCGATACCACTCTAGTTTTATATTTGTTGCCACCACCAAATGTGAATAATGCATAATCTTTTTATGTGTTTCATAGTCTTCGAATGCAGGTAGACCATTCTTTCTTCTCAAGTATTTTCGTAGCCAAGTGCCAACAATCACCACCGATCCTATTGGAAAACATGTTCAAAAACCATCATCAAATAACTTCTCAAAATTTTCTTAAGGTGATCAAAGACTTGTTCTAAATAATTGCTTAAGGGGATCTAAAACTTGTTATCAAAATTTTCTTAAGGAGGTGTCTTAAGGGGATCATGGTACCTGTTGGATAATGAAAGCCATCATCATCTTCTCGAGGTGTTATCAACTTATGTTTAGTTTCCACACAACGATCCAACCAATATTCTATTTGCTCTTCATTCCCCTCAGGTGCAATAACATCATACACATGTCCTGCCAACAAAATTTGATTTAATAACTTGTGCATATCCATATAAATAATTTAGTATTAAAAAATATCTTAATAAAGTGAAATAAAATGAAATAAATTGAATTAAAATTACCTTCTTATACAAGGTCTGAAACACGGTCATAATCTTCAGATGCAAACAATTGATCATTTTCTTCAATAGTTCTTTCATATTGATTATGTGCTTCTGCAGGTGTCAACGATCTTTGCTCCCACTGTTCAACCCATTCTGTATTTTCACAAGCTTCCCAATCTCCTGAGATACAAAAATGGAAAAAAACATGCAAGCTCCCTTGTCCAAATAGTCCATGTGCTTGTTGTCACACTCCTAAATGAATGCCATTTAGTAGATCCACTAATTGTCTCACAATCAACTCTAGATACAATGTTTTCTTCTTCCACCAACCAAAAGAATCGATGAACTGTAGAGTAATCACTCGAACCAGGTGTAGATAATCTTCTATTACACCAATCCATAATCTCATGTGCATTTTTAAATTTTACTGAATCCTTGAATTTTAATTGTTCCTAAGAATTCTTTTGACACACGCATCTACCTTATCATGTTCTCCTTACTCATGCCCAGCCTTCAAAAAACTCCATATATGTTGGACATTAAGTCTTTGTGAACCCTACTTAACCAATAGAACATCTCTAGCATTTTGAACTGCCCCGCATAATATCTAACCATATGAGGTGTGTTCTTCATATGGATTCCTCTTTCTCTTAAATTTCTATAAAATATACTAAAACAATATTGAACAAACTCCTCGATGAGTGTAACCGATTGTCACCAAATAAAATGATACTCCCTCAAAAATTTTCTATCATCCCTCGCTATTATCATCCGCATGTCTATAAACAATATGGACAAACACCAAGTTATAATAATGTGATTGAATTTCCTCTTGTGGAACTAGAGTATAGTTTTCTACAAAATCAACCACTGACTTTATAGTACCAATTGAAAATGTGTTTCTACATGCACGAAATTGGCCATCAAGCCATCAAGCATACAAAGTTCAGAGTGCATAACATATTTTGGTACAATTTTATTATTAAATTCCCTCATAAATGCATGCACACTAACTTTTTCTGTAACTAAATCACAACGCTTTCCTATTTTTCCATCTTTTAAAGAATACTGAACATTCCTAAATCTTTTGATGTCTACTAATTGTTGTCCAAAATCATGATTAACACTTTCATGCAAACAATTTCTTAAAAATGAAATATTTCTGCAGTTAATGCATTTCGTCCAAAAAATACAAGAACTTAAATAAAATAATTTATCATTAGATTTTTTCACAAAACAAACCATAACAAACTCTCTTATTGCTCTCGTGTGGCATATCAATACCACAATCCTGTATAATCATGTTAGTATGCAAGGTACAATGTATATATCGAAAAACATCATAAAAATAATGAAATTGAACATGTATTTTACAACAACAAGATATTTGTTGGTTATTAATTTTTACATACCAGGGTTTACATTTTTCAAAAGACCTTTGACTTATTTTAATATTACCAGTTGGTAACACTAAATTGCTACAAAATTTTCTATAAAATTCAGTTTGTGTTGTATCTAATAGGTGTTTTGGGTGAGGATCGTGAACTTTGGACCCCACCCTTAATTTTAAAACATCTCTAGCATTAGATGAAACCCTAGTATTATCATGCCAATATTTTTCGATCAAAGATTTAATTTCAACATTCAATTTTATATCGTATCTTGGTAGTTTTCGTCCACCTAAACTCCAACATTGATTGATAGGATCATTTTCTATCCTTTTCTCTTTCTTTTTTGCCGCCTAGTAATGTTTTAGACGCATTTTAAAACTTCACCAATATTGCTTACCATTCTTTATTCAAAGTTGTTTTATTAACTATAAGAGTTATAGTCTCTGATGTATTTTATCTTTATATCGACTCATTTTTCCCAATAGATTGAATGCACTAGCAAATGCTAGGACATAACATGTTTTAATGATTTTGATCTTTTGGCTTAACATAAATCCTAACCTTTCATTACTTCTTCTCATTTTTGCATTCCCTATCAATTGCATCATTAGCGGACAATGAAATGCAATTTTTACAAATAAAAGAATTTTGGTGTATATTCTATTCGCATGTGTTCTTATTTGCCTCCAAGAAATTTGACCAAAAAGATTATCGAAAACACCACTTCCAATTTTAAAAAAAGTATTTTCATTAAATTCAACATCACATTCTAGATTTTCATCTTCATTTTCATCTCCATCTTCATTTTCATTTACATTTTCATCGTCATTTTCATCAACAAAACGGTTTTCATTTTCATTTTCATCAACAAAACGGTTTTCATTTTCATCAACAAAACGGTTTTCATTTTCATTTTCATCAACAAAATAGTTCTCATTTTCATTTTCATTTTCATCAATAAAACGGTTTTCATTTTCATTTTCATCTTCATTTTCTTGAACAAAACAATTTTCATTTTCATCAACAAAATGGTTTTCATTTTCATTTTCATCTTCATTTTCATCAACAAAACGGTTTTCATTTTCATTTTCATCATCAAAATATATTTTGTTTTCATTTTCAAGAAAATGATCATTTTGATTTTCATTTGCAAATACAGATTTTTTCTTTTTTTTTTCAACAAATTCTATAAAAAATTTGTCTCTATGAATATAGTCAATGTCAATATCATTAAGTCCAACATCTTGTAAAACTTCTACATACAAATTTACCATTTCACTAACATGTGGATTTGAAGACGATACCTGGATTTGTGCATATTGAAACATTCTCCATAGCATTCAAAGAGGGATTTGAAGACATAGTAGGACTTGTTTGTATAATCATATTCTTCTCCAAATTGACTCCTTGCAAATTACCTTCATCTACAACCATGGTATCCTCAATGTTTTCATCTTCAATAGTTGTTGAATTGGTTGCTCCACCATCATTCATTGATTTCATTCTCATTCTTCTTTCTCTTTGTCTTTGTCTCTCTTTTTCTCTATTTGCTTCAACTTCTTGAGGAGTCAATGTCTTTCTTCTCTTATTAAGAGCTTTATCTCCCATAATTATAAAATTCTCAAGCACAAATGAATGTTAATTTAGTGAAATACTTCAAAATATTCAATCCAAATTGGAAGTTGAATACCTATTAGGACAAAATTCTTCCTCTTGTGTTCCTCAAAACAAGAAGAAACTACCACAATTCCACTTTAAAAATTGTTTTCTTCAAGCTTCCTTTGAAAAATTCAATCCATATTGCAAATTGAAACCTTTTGTTCCTCCAAACAAGTACAAAAATAACACAATTTCACTTCAAAAATGGTGTAGATGATGCTCCGTTTGATAAAATCAACCAAAAATCAAGTTCACCACCTGTAAATACAATAACTTATGAAAAATAATTCACTTTTAGTGCTCCCGGTCGTACATTCATAGTTGCAGACTTCACAGTAACTCTCCACAGTGTATTTAAATGAAATAAACAGGATCCCATTTATAAAATGGGATTCTGCTTACTATAATACGGGATCCTGATTATTAAACGGGATCCCATTTATTAATAAACAGGATCCCGTTTAATAATCGGGATCCCGTTCACGAGAATTGAATGTCGGAGCCATTGTAAAGGCAACAGGATCCCGTTTATAAAACGGGATCCCATTCCATTCACAAAGGTCCGAATACTGTCGAATGAGGAATGGGATCCTGATTATAATACGGGATCCCGTTTATTAATAAACGGGATCATGTTTATTAATTGGGATCCTATTTTTTAAAATTTGAATTTTGTTTTGCATTGTGGTCGGGTTTTTGCCTAGGTTTTTGGTTCGGGAAAAGCGTTGGAAGTCCGAACCTAGGCATTCAACCTGGTTTGACTTGCAAGTTGAAGGTCCTAACAATGTCAAAGAAAAATATCAACTTTGAACATATGGCTGACGACTTTTTTGCAGAATTTTTTGACGAAATTAAAACCCATTTTAGATGAACAATGCAAATTCTAAATATGTAATTTGTTTTGCAATTGAATTATTTTTTCTATTTTTCAATTAATTTCTAATCAAATTGGTCCATAAACTTTAAATATCAGAGTTTTTTACTATTTTAATAACTTTTGATCAACATAACATTTTGACAAACAAATTGCACGAGAACAAACTTCAGAAAATTCTTTTCAATTTGAAAAAAAAAATCAAAAAATGATAAGTTTAGGTCATCTTATGCATGTCGTACATAACGATTTTTCAAAACAACAAATCTGCCTAATAAAAATTTAACAAAAAAAAAAATATTCAATAAAAAATTACAAAAAAATATCAAGAACAAGCTTCAGTGAGTCATAAAAATTTTCCCAAAAGAATTTAGAAAAATACGATAATTTAAGTCAAAATATGGATGTCGTACACGTGCATGGTATGGTAAAAAAAAATGACTTTTAAATAGTGGTTTTTAGAAATGCCTATTAAAACTCAATTTGTACAATCTGGGTATTGAAATAAATTATATATTTGGAAACTAGACTCCGAGCACTACATTTTATGATTAGTGACTTTGTTAAAGATTTCATCTCTAGGTGCTTCAAATTTTAAGGTCAAATGTGTCAAATTCTAAAAATTAGGAAAAGCACTTCCACTTTTTGGCCAAAAAGTGGACTCAACTTCTTGCACACACCCAAGAGCTTAAGGCTTTGGCGTGAGGTTATAACGAATATGAAATGTCACACCGACCGGTGGTGGATGGATGTGTATCAGTAAGAGTTTTTTTTTGGTGGAATGTCATAGTGAATTCTTTGGTCTTGCTGACTAAGTCTTATGAAATGCGTTCAGCGAGATTGGCATTGTCTCAGCGACTCAGTGAATAAAGTTTCTTTTCGATATGACAAAGTATTCTCCATGAGGTCTCCCCGAAGGTTGTAGGTTACAGCGACTCATAAGATTTGAAAAGTCTTTTTGGTGAGACTCTTTCATTGATGTGAGGTCATGGCGAGGATGGTGTGTCTTGTCGACAAAGTCAAATGAATGACTTTCAGTATAACAAAGTTGATCTATATGATGTCTCTCAGATATCTAAAGCTATAGCGATAGCGAATGATGGTTTCATTTTGGTGAGAGAACCTTTTGGTCTCATCGACCAAAAGGATGTTATGAGCTCTCGGCGTGACATTATGTATTTGATATGACTTCTCCTAACTCTGATGGGTTCTGGCGACGTTAAAGTTTCCTTTGGCATAACATGTCATCGATGGAAATAAAAAAGGGAATAGGGAAAACTTTCTAAGTTTATTCTTTTAGCTAGGTATCGAACCCTAGCCTGGCCGCCATCATGAGAAAGTTTCGTAATATGTTATTTTATGTTGTTGCTGACTGTAACAGTTTTTACAGTGGTTTATGGAAGGTTTATTTGGTGCATTTCTGGCTGGAAGCTCGACAGTGGTTGATGGAGCCATGGGAGTTACAGATTTGTTTGGTATTTTTGTTTATGCATTTCATGCTGCTCATACTGGTTTCTAATCACCATTTTTATTTAACTGCTCTCTACATCTCAGTCAATATGATGCCTTGACTGAGTATTGTCATTCATGCATTAGAGGTTATGATTTTATGTGGTGGACAGTTGTGCTTTTTATGCAGCAATATGAACTCATACATTACTGATTTGTTGAGAACATCTCTTAGCTGGGTTGGTTGTTCTATCGTTACTCCTAAAGACAGTTACCTTTTTGGCAGTTGTATAAACAAAATCAGACAACTCTTTTCTGTTGTTGTTGTATTTATGAGATTATCATTCTTTGGCTGTATGAAAATATATGGATAAAACTCTGCAATAAAATCTGAATAACAAGATGCAGAGATTGTAAATTTCTTCTCTATGAGGTATTTTAGGGATTCAATTGTTGAATCTTTAAGGTATTCTGTAGATGAGAAAATAGAGAAATGTGTGCTTAATTGAAAACAGAGAAATCCTCTGAGTTATTATTATTGTTAAAAACATAATTTGAGGGGTTGGTACTCCTTGAGATAGATATCTATAAATGAGGGGTTGGTGCTCCTTGAGTGGGTGCTCAAAAATTAGCCTATAAGGCATTGTGAACAGTTGATTAAAAGATTAACCCTGGAAGGCATTTAGGGAGTGGTTTTTATACCCCAGGAGGGTTTTCCACTCGACATATTTTGTGTCACTTTGTTCTTCTGTATTCTCACTGCTTTACTATGTTGTTGTTTCAGTACACTATTGGGATTATTATTTTTCTCAATTATGTTTATGAATGATTACATTCAACTCATGAATGCATTAATCAGAATAACATTGAGACCAAATCTAAGCTATGTTTTTGAATTTGTAAAATTTTTCAAATCAGTTAAGACACTGATTCAACCCCCCCTCTCAGTGTCATTTTAACTCCAACACTTGTTCCATGGCCCTATTGTGAAGGAGGGTTTGATAGATAAAACTTGCTTCATCAAAGATGTTGAAGTACCCTACACAGGATGGAAGATGTTTCAACATTAGTTTGGGAGTCGAAACCTTGGGTCTCCTTTTAGTAACCCATGGGATTTGAATATGGGGAGACTAATTGTTCCCAATGTGTACATGGATGTGGACCTCCTAAAATATATCTCATCAAAGTATGACCCAATTTCTAGGGTAGTTAGAGCATATGATGGGGTGGTTATGGTGAAAATAACTAGTGAAGAAATTGAAAAGGTTTTTAACTTGCATGAAAGGAATTCAAATATGTTGCCTTTGGATATGGATACTATCAGAGAAGATCATAACAAGACCAAGGTATTCATTAGGTCAAAAAATTTTCCCCTACATACTGCAGTGGTTGGAACTAGGAAACAACAGAGGAAGGTTAAAATTGATGACAAGTAGCTCAACTTTTCTCAATGAGCTATTTTTCCAGCTACTTCAGAAAGATTGCATACTCTTTTTACCAAATTGTAGGCACCAATCCACCTGACACATTACAAAGCAGTATAGCTACTTGGCTACACATATGCAACATCCACCGTATAGTATTGTTTATGATTATGCAACCTATCTAGTTGATCACATGCATGAAGGCTTAGTTGAGTTGCAAGGAGGAAAACAATGGGTGAAATTATGGTGGTACTCATTGTTAATGCATATGTTCTTGTATAAGGGATAGAAATCCTGTGAGAAGGAGATTACATTGGAAAGGAAGAGGGATGGTATCGACTTACCTATTTAGTGTTGGACCCTTATCTTGGATAAAGATGATAAGAGGTACAATTTTTTAATGTTTAGAAATGCCTTTTCCTCCAAGATAAGGATATCCTTGGTATTTGAACCACCTAGGATTCCTAAGGAAATCCATGAATTCTTGAGACCCAGAGAGCTAAGGCCAGATTTAAATTTGAGTCATAATTGGGGAGATTTGATTTTGTATCATGATAAGACAATTTTTAGGATATATGGTAGTGGTTTGGGCCCATATGTTTTTCCTACAAATGTTCTTTTGAGAATAGGTTTCCTCAAGATCATGAGGTAGTTGGGAGCTACATAAGAAGCACATATACCTAAGTCATCAAGGAAGGGGTCATTCTTCCCAGAATGGACTGTATTTGCATATTACATTGTGACAAAAGGGGCATTGAAGGAACTAGAGCATCTGCTAACTCCTTATGAACTAATGACTGTGAACCCAAGAAATCATGATCCTGAAGGCTTCATCAGTAAACTTAAAGCGGATAAGAAAATGGGTGTCTTTGTACATGCTTTTGATTACCCTGAGGATATCATTAGGAATCTCTTCAATTTTGAGGAACAAGATGAAATAAAATCCAAGTATCTAGCTTATAGAAAATGATGGAAGTTAAGAAGAAGAATAACCCTCAATATGATCCTCTACCAAATATACATGGTGATTTCAATAGGTCCATGTATGTCATAGACAATTTTGAAAATGTTGTTGGTGTTTTGAGAGAGTAGCGGGAGATTCCTGATAAAGGAAAGGCCATGGTGGTTGAAGAAAGTGTTGAGGTGACATTAGAAGAAAGACCTACATATCAACCACCCACACAATTGAGAATTTATTCTAGGAGGAAGAAAATGGCAAGTGAAGAAAGAAGTTTAGTGGCCCCTATTACCTCTGAAGAACCAAAGGCAGACTCTTCCAAGAGTGCAGTACCAACTTCCCTTCCATAGGCCTCTTTACTTATAATTGATATTGATTCACCTCCTGAAAGTTTTGTCCCTCTTGAGCAACCACCTCAAAAGAAGCAAAGAACTGAAACAAAAGGAGTGGTTGATTATTCTGACGCTGATGAAGATGATATTTTTGTCACCCCTGAGGAAATGTAGATAGGGATTCCTCCTAATGAAGGAGCGATTGCCTCAAGTTCAGGACAAAGCATTCTCATACATGGGAAGCTTGATATTTTTGGATTGAATACTTTAGATGACTTGAGGGTAGATGCCAGTAAAGAGTTTATGGAAGATTATTCTTTCATTGAGATCTCTGCATTTCAAGACTTCTGGTGGAAATCCAAGATTGTAGATTATGCATAGAAGGTGGCTATTGAAATAATATTGCACCCTAAATCACTTGAAAGTGTCATTGAGGGGAATGTAAGAAGCATTATGAAAGATGAGTTCAAAAATTAATGCCTAGCAGGGTAGAGAACTTGTAAAGAAGAGTGGTGTATTGCTATTGCCAGAGTGGAATATAGTTGATGCTATTGTTTTAGATGCTATAAGAAGGGATGAGAGACCTCTTGTAAAAATAGGAGAAGAACTAGAAATGGCCCTTCAAGGTTCAGCCTTAAGTGAGGATTGGGATGCATTGGCAATATGGTCATTGTCTTCAGCATCTAGGAAACCAATCCTAGCAGAGACATCAGAGCTTAGTGGACAACTACTTGTAAAAAGAGTTGTTGATACTCCAACTTTGGAAGCTTCATACATGGTTGTTAATGTTGCAGGTTTACTCTGTCAACTGTGGAGGGTCTCACCTTGGAAAGGGATAATCTCATAGTTAAATACAGTGAACTCTTGAATGACTATGACAGTAGCTAGCAAAAAGTGGCTACACTTGAAACTAAACTGGAATTCTATAAACAAAGAGAGGAAGTACAGAAAGAACAAGGTCAGCCTAGTTCAAGCCACCCATCTTTAGTTTCTCCAATGACATCTATGCAACACTCATTTCATAGCCAAGCTTTAGCAATAGTACCATATAATCAAGGACAAGAATCAATTTCAGAGGAAGAAATAAATATACCAAGCTCTAGTTCATCTGATACAGATCAACTGCTTCTGCAAATCAAGGTGTATAAGAAGTTGCTACATAAGGCTCAAGATAAAATGTATGAGAATATATCAAAGGTTGTCTGCAATGCCTTAAAACATTTGAATGAAAAGATTCAGGATAGAATCAATAGTGTGCATGACAACTATGCTTTGATGGTGCATGCAATGAGGTTGTCTCAAAAGGATAAACTGTTGGCAATACCAACTTTGAATAAATGGGTCCCAAGAGTTGAGAGATTGAAATTGATTTTAGTGGGAGTTGGCCAACATGAAGATAAATACCCTCTAGTGCTTCCAATTTATGACTTTGTGTGTGAGTTGAGCAAGCAAAAGTTTCAGGGATATGCAACTCCCTTGGAGTAGAAGATAATAGAGTTGATAGCTCAATATAACCACACTGATTTGGCACCACTACCAGATATTTAGGTGGCTAATTATGAACTAAAACCATTGCAAACATGGAAGAGGGAACTAGATGAGGTTATTGATTCCTAGGTAAATAAAATTTACAAAGAAGTTAATATTGATGTCTTCAGTAAGACCCTAGGGAGGCTAACATTTCTTATCAGCTTTCTAAAGGATTTTGACAGGGAATCCAATGTAGTTGTAACCAAATATTCCCCTTTCAGGAAAGCCATGGATAAAATTATGGACTTTGATTGGCCATCTAAGGAAGAGTACGAGGAATGGGGGAGGTTATATGTTGGCAAGTTTGGTTTGTGAAACATATACTTGGTCATGTATTGTATAGGTCTGGCCTTAGAGATTACAAAGCTAAAACATATGTTTCACAGAAAAGTATTAGTTATTGATGATGTAGGATGTTGATTTATATGCTTACTCATCTATTCTCTACATCATTTTATAATTTTTCTCGATGAATTGGACGCACTCCTTTTGATATGTCTTTTGAAAAGGAAAGTTTCTCTCTATTGCAAATGTAAATATTCTTTATATTATGTGTATTCCCTCCATTTCTTACGATTGCAAATATAACTAAATATGGAATATAGCTTCTAGTGGTCCAATTCGATATTGACATGTGTACACTTGGATTGAGGCTTTTTTTTGCTCCCTTATTCTATAAAAGGGAATTCAGGGCCATTTGTGTGGATCTTTTGTTGAAATTTTAGAGCTACATTGAGAGAATTAGGAAAACACAAAGCAAATATGTTGAATCTTTATCTAATGTTTTGAGTCTAGACAATAAATTTTGCTAAACATATGGCTTCTTAGTATATTTGAATGATAATGGAAATTTTTTGAGTCTTTAGTCTCTCCTTTTGGTTTTGTATTTGAACTATTAATGAAAATATTGATCAACAATCATTTCATTAATTGTCATTATGTTATTCTTTGATATGTGATCTAGTTTTGGCTCTTGTTCATGGAATGAGTTAAAATGCTTAGATTAGATCATGAATTCACATGGAATTTCAATTGGATTTGGTAAGAAGTCTTTAGTAATCAATCATTTATGTGTGAATTATGAGGTGATATCACTAGATCATAATTACTCAAAATTAAACATGCCTTATGTTTCAATGTGTAGACTCTGAACTCATAGATATTGGAACTAATCTTTAACCCATTTAACATTTCTTGGGGTTTCAGTCCTTCTACTTAAGATCAATCTTTTAAATAATCATTGACCCACCTGTTGTTCATTTTTTTATATTCTCAGCTTAAGATGCATAATTAGCTCAAAGAATTGCCACCTTTGTGATTGATTTCATCTTATTTGCAAGTAATGAGAATCCGTCTGCCTTAATTTACAATGTATGTGTAAATTGTTGAAATAAATTACCTATTTTCCATTGTGGGAACACCCTCCCGAGTCTAGTAGAACCCGAAGTGTAGGAGATAAATAAATATACGCTTTATCTCGTTTGTTGGCCACTCGTCCTGTAGGTATTCAAAAATTGAGTTTGGAAAACTCATAGGTATCTGCTAAGGCCTACTTGGTTCATTCAAATTAACCTCAACTCACAACAACTCCATACTTATTTATATCAACCTCAACCTTAAACATCTTCTCCAAGGTCAGCATTTTATCTGTTATATTTTCAAATTCAAATTAGGTTGGCAGGTAAACATTCTCGTGGTGGATAGAAATGAAAGGGGACCAAAACAAGACTTAATCGAGACCCAAAATTAATTCGCACATGCCATGTTATGCATCCATTAATACTTGAACATTTTCAAATGTAGTGTAGACACCAAGTTGACCATTACCCATGAAAACACATTAAACATTAAGTGCATGTTTCCAATACTTCTGATACACCTAACCATGAATCCTCTTGACACAAACAAGAGAAAAACACCATTAACTCTCCTTCAAAACTAAAATTCCTAAAAAATGACTACAGATAAATGTAGAGAAAACACATTTCTCCCCGACACCTTTGTATAACACTGCAAAACCGGATCTCATTCTAGTAAACACAACTTCCTCTCACCAACAATCTAGAACCCAAAATTATGAATATATAAACCTCTAACAACATTGAACAACATACCAAATCCACACAGGAATAACATCAATATAGAAGAAACGTGGAGCATGATCCGGAGCACATTCTAAACGCTTGCACAACACTATTTTCTCTGTTTATCAAATTTTCTCAAAAGCACTTGGAAATCAAGTAGTAGAGACATCATCAACAACTCATTACTTCATTCCAACTCATCTCTAGAAACTGCAACAAAATATAGCTCCATGTACTCACAACACTTCCTCAATATCTCAACTACACATGCATAACCTGCAATAACCTATTTTCCTCTTTTCCACAATTTTCTCAATATCCTCGACACATTTGAATCATGCAACAACTTCCTTAACACATAGTTGAGATCAATGAAAACACCAATTAGTAGACATCTTGTTGACATCAATGAAAATACCTTTATACTTGCAAAAATCTACCCCTTTGTCATTGATGGCAACACATCATGTGAAAAACCATCAAAGACAACACAATAGTTTTGAATGCACTTTCTTTTTCTCCCTCTACTTTTTTCCTTTTCTCCCCCTGAACAATTTGATAATATGCACAACTTTCTCTTATCAAAAAAAATTCTCCACTGGTACCTCACACTTTTTCACATGATACTTTCTTCGCCTTTGACATCAATGGCAAAGGAAAAAAGTTTTACATTATTCTCCCCCTTTGACACTAAACCAACATACTTTCTTTGAATACTCCTCCTTAGGAGTATACCCAATCAAATCATCAACTCAGTGACAACACATGACACTACCTACTCCCCCTTGAGAGGTAGCCACCAACATCAGTCTAGATAGGCTGTAGATCCATAGATCCATTGGATTGATGCATCTATTTCAACCAAGGAGGGTTAATAACCCCCAACCTCTCCCGAAGATACTTGAAAGTATCCTTAGGAAGATCCTTAGTAAATATGTCAGCAATCTAATCCTTTGTAGGTACATACTCAAGTTTCACCTCATTCTCCATAACCTTCTCTCTCATAAAGTGATACCTAATACATGTGTGCTTTATCCTTGAATGCATCGCTAGACTCTTTGAAATATTAATTGCACTTTTACTGTCGCAAAAGATAGATATAGGCTCTTCATATACAACTTTGATAGCCTTTAATGTATGTATCATCCATAACACCTATGTACAACATGATGTTGTTGCAATATATTTAGCCTTAGCAGTAGACAAAGAAATTGAATCCTACTTCTTACTCAACCATGACACCAATCTAAATCCAAGAAATAAATGCACCACCACTTGTACTTTTCTTTTCATCAACACAACCAGCCCAATCTAAAACTGTATAAGCACTTAATGTGAAATTAGTATCCTTAGGATACCATAAGCCATAATTTGAAGTGCCTCTTAAATATCTGAATATCCTCTTTACTATTGCAACATTTGTTTCTTTAGGATCTTGTTGAAATCTAGCCACAAGATAAACTGCATGCATGATATTTGGTATAGTAGCAATTAGATATAACAGTCTACCAATCATAGATTTATATTTTCTATGATCATCCTTAGGTGAATCATCATCTTTGCTTAGTTTACAACCACTCACCATAGGAGTGCATACTAGTTTGCAGTCATCCATTCCAAACTTCTTCAACATATCTTTGACATACTTAGAATGTGAAATGAAAATCCCTTTATCTATTTGATTAATTTGTAGCCCAAGAAAGAAATTCATCTCCCCAAACATTGAAATTTGAAACTCTTTTTGCATCTCTTCAGCAAATTTCTTACACATAGCTTCATTTCCACCAAATATAATATCATCCACATATACAACCACTATCAATATTTTTTCGTCCTCAATTTTGAAATAAATATTACCATTTGTGGTGCCTTTACTGAATCCTTGTTGTATCAAATCTATCCAATCTTGCATACCAAGCTCCTAGAGCTTGCTTCAACCCATATAGTGCCTTCTTCAATTTACATACCATATCTGGCTGATCTGATAACTAAAATCCTTCTAATTGTTCCATGTAAACTTCTTCCAATTCTCCATTCAGAAAAGTAGACTTTGCATCCATCTAATAAACTTTAAAGCCCTTGTATGTTGCAAATGCCAAAAACATTATGATAGCTTCTATTTTAGCCACAGGAGCAAATTTCTCCTCAAAATCTATTCCTTCCACTTGTTAGTAACCCTTACACACAAGTCTCACCTTATTCCTTACCACTTCTCCATTCTCATTCAGTTTGTTTCTGAACACCCACTTAGTTCCAATTATATTCTTGTTTGTCGGTCTAGGAACCAAGTCCCAAGTCTAATTTTTCTCAACTTGCATAAGTTCTTTCATTACTTTTGACATCCAATGTTCATCCTTGCATGCTTCACTCACTGTTTTAGGTTCAAATTTAGAAAGTAAACATAGATTTACCTCAACTTCAACAACTTTGCTTCTTGTTAATACACCTTTCCTTTTGTCTCCAATGATTTGTTCTTCAAAATGATTCTTTTACACATACTTAGGGGTCTTAGGGTTCTTCTCCGGAGCTTCAAGATTCCTCTTCATTCAGCATTTCTTCTCCATCAACTTTTTCTTCTTCTCCTTCTCTACAATCAGGTTCATCTGACACATATCCATCCACTATAATTGAATTCTGCAAAGTTTTCATCAACCTTAACATTTTCAATTTCAACTATCTTTCTCAGCCTTTTGTTGTAACATATGTAAGCTTTGCTTTTAGTAGAATATCCAAGGAATATACCTTCATCAGACCTTGAATCAAACTTTCCTAATTTTTCTTCTTCTCTTTTGATATAAATTTTGCTTCCAAATACTCTAAAGTACTTCACAGTAGGAATCCTTCCATACCATAACTCATAGGGAGTCTTCGTGTTGTTAGATTTGGCTTGTGCTCTGTTAAGTATGTAAACAACAGTATGAATAGCTTCTCTTTAGTATACTTTTGGTATATTTTCCTCTTTCTTCATAGTCCTAGCAACTTCTTGAATTGTCTAGTTTTTCCTCTCAACCACTTCATTTTGTTGAGGAGTTCTAGGGGCAAACAAATGCCTCTTTATTCCATGAACTTCACAAAACATGTTGAAATCATTAGAGGTGAACTCACCACCTCTATCAAGCCTCAAACATTTTATTTTTAGATCTATTTCATTCTCAACCATAGCTTTATATTCCTTGAATTTATCTAGTGCATCATATTTTTCTCTAAGAAAAGTAACCCATGTTATTCTAGAATAATCATCAATCAAAGGTATAAAGTACATGTCACCTTGCAAACTTCTCACTCTTGTAGGAACACAAATATCTATATGTATTAATTCCAGTAGTCCAATAGGAGATTGTTCCTTTCCCTTTAAAATACTCCTTGCTTTCCAAACTGACAATCCCTGAAGACAACATTGATAGGATTTGTGATTCTAGGTAGGTCTCTCACTACATAAACTAAATTTATTCTCACCAAATTATCAAAATTTGTATGACACATCCTCCAATGCCATAACCAACTATCACTAGTCTACGAGATAAAGTAATGACCATCATCACCCTTAAGTTGATAAATGTTTTCATATGTTCTCTTACCAACAAAAATCATAGTTATGGGTCCTTTTATGATCTCACATATTTCATCCTTAAACACAAGATTATATCCCTTGCTACACATTTTGTCCAACACTCAAAAAGTTATGCCTTAAGCCCTTAACATAGTAAACATTATCAATGTTATGCTTACCATCAAAACTAATTGAACCTATAACACAAATCTTAACTCTTGAATCATCTCCAAATTTAACTAGTCCTCCATCATATTTTTCAAGTTTAATAAACTTACCCTTATATTCGGTCATGTGACTAGAGTAGCCACTGTTAGCAACCCAATAATTCTTATCCTATTTAACATGAAATGTAGATACCAAAGTACCTTCAACCTTATCATTCTTCTCTAGAATACTTTCCTTCACACAAATTTCAGATTTAGTAGAACTAGGTTCTTTTGTTATAGTCGGGAACAAGCATTCATTGTCATAAAAGTATCCATAATCAGATTCATCATCAGAAATACCACCATCTTCTCTAAAATAGTAATATTTCTTAATCATCTTTCCTTTATTCTCCTTACTCTTATTGTTTACAACTCTTTTTTAGACATCTAGAAGCATAATGACCTATATCACCACAACTAAAAAATTTGAAAGGTAATTTACCTTTGTACTTACTAGTGCCCTTCTTCATTCTTCTTACAAAATCAGCTTCCACATCATCAAGATCTTCTTTATTTGAATCTTCAACATTTTTTGTTACTTCAACCTTGAAAGAAATTTCTACATTTATACCATTTTTCAAACCCTTTTTCCTCATTTCAAAAGAAGTTAGTGTACCAATCATCTAATCTCTACAATAAGTATCAAGATTTACAAATAATAGATACCTTTTCACTATAGGTTAGAGATCTAACAAATTTCTTTACCACATTAGATTCTTTGACTTGTGCACCAAGACCTCTCATTATGCTTGAACCAACTCATCAAATCTCTACATGTAGATTTTGATTGTTTCATCTTTAGACATATGCAGGGTCTCAAATTGTGCCTTCAAATTCTATAACTTTTCTTGTTTGACTTTTTCATCTCCTTCATAAATGATTTCTAGCTTATCCCAAACCTCTTTAGCAGTCTTAAAACTCATAACTTTTACTAATTCAGTATTTGAAAGACTATTCACAATAATAAATCTTTCCTTAGCATTGATCTCATGTGCCTTGATCTCTGCACTTGTACTTTGACCATTTGTAGGTGGAGTATATGCAATCTGATAAGCCTTTTCAACCTCAAAACCTTGAGCTTCCAAATATCCTTCCATCTTTGTCTTCCAGAATGGGGGGGTGAAACAACTGTATCTAATCAAAACATCAAAAACCCTCAACAATAATCAAATCCACATGCATTCAATAAATGCTTATTCTATTAATGTGATTAATCATGAAATGTTGATAATAGAAATTGAAATAACAAAAGGGTGATCCCACAATAGTGGTTTACAATTTTTGGCCAAACTGGACACTGAACTAATTTTTTCTAACTAAATCTTCACTTTTGGGCACCTATAGTGGCTAAACCATGAGGAATTTGAAGATGATGCAAACTAGAGTTTCGTGAAATTTTGTCTATAGATTCTTAATATATTATTTTTAAAAAATTTGGAATCAGATTGCAGCTCTTTTTCCATCTCCCTCAAAAACTAGTTTTTTTCATAAAACATCATTTTTAAGGAGTGACGTTCACCGTATAACACATAATTTTTTTTCCATGAAGGATTCAATTCTAATTCTTTCGAATTTACATTTGCAACTCTAATATCTAGTGCTTCCACTTGGTTAGATAGTGTTTTATTCAATATTTTTTCCTTAATCAAGTTTTGAAGTCAAACCAATTACAATTTAGACATAGGCAGACCGTATAACGTATAACTTTTTTTGTATGTATCGAAATTCAATTTTTTTATTTTGTTGGATCAAGGACTTTAATATCTAATTCACTCATATTTTTCAAAAAAAAAAAAATTGATAATCTTCTATTTTTCCACATGTGTCGAACATAGAGCTTGATTTTCGGTGAAAAACCTACATTCACAAGAAATAAAAAATAAATATAATACTAAAATTATATTTATTTAAAATTATACTTTTTGTGAAGCTTATAATAAGGACTACATACTTACAAAAAATAAATTTTAAATGAATTCATTTGATCCCCCAAAAAGTAAATCAAAAGTGATTTTTTATCAGCATTTTGAAAGGTGTATAGGAGACTCCATTATAGGCATGGTTTAAAACTAGCAAGGTTCTATCCAAGGGGGTTTGATCTAAAGTAGTTTGATCAAACTCTCTTCAATTGGAATGATTTAAATGGAAATTTTTAAGGCTTAAATCATTATATTTTCTAAAAATATGTGATTTCAGCAAAAATCAGAATCTCTCAGAAATTGTAAACCAGCTTTGTGGGATCACCCAAAACCATACACAAGAGAACACTAGATTTACCTGAAAAACCTAATGAGGTAAAAACCATGGTGAGGATTAGCCCACAATATAAGTAATTGTAAAATCAATACAAAAGGGCTCATTGCTAGAATAGGACACATTGTCCAAAAAGGCTCATAGCCAGGGCTCACTACCACAAAAAGAACAAGAAGATAGAAGAAAAATGCTACACAAAGAACACTTTCCTAATGCAACAAGGAATCCACCACAATGCTCCATCACTTTCACAGTCTAGCATGAAATATTTTGAACACCTTCATCTCACTACATTCAGGAATGGACAATACTTTGAATTTTGCACTGCTCTTCTCAAATTTGCATCACACAAATCACTTGCATTGACCTCACATCTATCTTTCTTATCTCTTTCTTTCTTTCAACTCACAACAACTCCATACTTATTTATATCAACCTCAACCTTAAACATCTTCTCCAAGGTCAACATTTTATCTGCTGTATTTTCAAATTCAAATTAGGTTGGCACCTAAACATTCTTGTGGTGGATAGGAATGAAAGGGGACTAAAACAACACTTTACCAAGACCCAAAATTAAGTCTCACGTGCCATGTTACACATCCATTAATACTTAAACATTTTTGAATGTAGTGTGGACACTAGGTTAGCTATTACCTGTGAAAACACATTAAACATTAAGTACATGCTTCTGATACTTCTGATACACCTAACCATGAATCCTCTTGACACAAACAAGATAACAACACCATTAACTCTCCTTCAAAACCAAAAGTCCTGAAAAATTATTGTAGAGAAATGTGGAGCAAATACATTTCTCCCTAACACCTTTGTACAACACTACTAAACCATATCTCATTCTAGTAAACGCAACTTACTCTCACCAATGATCCAGAACCAAAAATTCTAAATATAACAACCTCTGACAACTTTGAAAAACATACCAAATCCACACATGCATAGCATCAATATAGAAGAAATTTGGAACATGATCCAAAGCACATTCTAAACACTTGCACAGCACTATTTTCTCTATTTATCAAATTTTCTCAAAAGCACTTGGAAATCAAGTACCAAAGACATCATCTCAACTCATTAATTCATTTGAACTCATCTCCACACACCACAACAAAAGATAGCTCTAGGTACTCACAATACTTCCTCAATATCTCAATACATGTGCACAACCTATAATAACTTGATTTCCTCTTTTCCACAATTTTCTCAATATCCTCGACATTTTCATCATGCAACAACTTCCTTAATGCATAGTTGACATTAATGACAATACCTTCATACTTTCAACAGTTGATTTTCATCCTAATGTACCTTCGAAAAAGGAGCAAAAGAAATCCTAGGTTTTATGCACTAAACTTAGGGTTTCATTTTTCCTATATATTACATTTTGGTGAACCTAACCTATTAACATTACATACCTTCTAATATTCATCCTAGATCTAGGTTTTGCATTGCATTTCCTTTCATTTCTCATTTAGGGTTTCACTTTTGCATCATAAAAGATAAAAATTCAAAAAAATGCATATCATTTTGAATAATAGGTTATATTAGAATTCATTTCAATCACTTAGATCATATCTACATTCAAAATTGTATTCACAATTGTCACTTATTGTTGCACATTTTCATTTGCATCTCCTTGTCTTAATTTGAGAAAATTTTGGAAAAATACTTAGTTACTGACATGTTTGCATACAAAAGCAGAACCTTTAGATAGTATAATAAACATTCAACTTTTGAATGTTTCATAACCCCTATCAAGGACTCAGACGCCCTTAGGAACCTCTATCCTTGTACACTTGTATTAACAAACTTTTGCACACTCCTATGTCTTTGTGCCTTTAGTCTATTTGTGCTTGTAGATATTTGTTTTAACATTCTTAATTGCATTCATTTAGGCATCTTTCATTTAGCTCAAAAAGTGAAAAAAATTGCAATTTTTTTATTTTTTTTTCATAATTACATCAAAACCATCATTTTCAGATTTTGTTGCATCATATTATAATAAGTTAATTTGTGAATTTTAGATCAGAAAATTGCATCCAAAATTGGCATTTATTGTTTACATATTGTTACACACTTGTCTTGGCATAAATTAAGCAAAATTTGAAAAAACATTCATTGTCAAAACTATCTACAACTAGACCTAGAATCCTTAAGTAGAATCAGACACAACTAGCTTTTGAATTTTTGAAGAACCTGCCCAAGAAAAAAATGCCCTTGGGCACCTCAGTCCTTCTACTTCTTTGTCCAGAATTGTTGTCTATTTTCCAAAAACCTATTACATCATAGTATGCACCTTAGTAAAAAGCACCATCATAATGGCTCAATTTTTTTCTTAGATGTTGACTTCTTTGAAATCATTGGTTGATGTTTCAAGTTGTGTTTTTGGTGATAACTCCAATTCCAAATGAGAACATTCATAATCCTTCACCTCCTAGCACATGTCCTTGTGATGTGGGTATCTTGGGACAAGATGATGAGATAATGAATACATTCATACATAAATATTTACGTAATCTTGAGAATAATGTAGTCTTTTATCCTTCCATGAGATTTTCTAATCACCCATACCAACAACTAGCACCACCTACCATATCACCATTTGAAAAGTTTTCTCTCTTACATCCAAAAAGTGAATCGCAAGGCATACATCAACCAATGCACATGGAAGCACAAAAAATCATAATCACAAGGAAATCACATCAACAAACCCTCCATCATATGAGCATAAAGTTACAAACACACCCATTAACATGAAACAAATTTATGGAAAAGGCTTTCAAATCTTGAGAAACAAGGATGTGACATAGAAAATGAACATGAAATCAATCCTCTCTTGGAACAAACACCATCAGAAGACACTAAAGGAATAGGATACCAAGATCCTCCACTTTACATCAAACATTTATCCCACAAACCAAGAAATACAAAGTCCATGGTCCTATTAAAAATTTACAATTCTTGCATCCTATAACCAAGAATGAATGAGCCTTACACACACTTCTCAAACTAGTACATATTACCACCCATTCGTGACCGAGAAGATAATAAATGAAAAAGTACAAATACATCTTACTATGTGTATCATAGAATAATGGGACATCTTACTAACAAATTCCATGCTTTACTGAGGAAATTTAGAGAATTTGATCCTTATGGGGATCAAATTGAATGTATGATAGATTAACATTCATTTTCTTTACTCCTTGCCATGTAGTAGTTGTAGTATCACACAATACTCACTACCACCCATGAGGTTATAAACTTAGCTTTTTGCAATCATTATTTATTTTGGAAGGAGTGGCATATCATAATCCATTTGGATCACTTTTGTCCTTACAGTTGGGGGCAAGGGGTTAGGTAGCCTTGTGTTAGGTGCATTCCTTCTAGCAATGGATCCCTTTCTATCTCCTTAAAATGCTAGTGTAGCAAGTACACTAACATTTTAAAGGGGGCGGATATTTTCCCCCACTCATTTGCATGTGAAATGGTCCCCTTTTAATGATGATAGAATACATCCCTTAGAAAGTGTGACATTTTCAACCAAAGTGTGGCCTTCTTGATCTATGTGAATGTCTCTTTGGTGGTGATATTAGGCTCAATATCCCTTAAGAGTGTGACCTTTCTTGGCATATGGTGTTCCCCTTCGTGGTAATACTATGGTTAGTATGCCCTAAGGAGTGAGTTTCTATTTCATGATTTTTCCTCTCTTAGCGGTGATGTCATGTGTGATATTCCCTAAGGTGTGATGCTTCATGTATTGAGCAAAGCCCCTTTGTTGTTTTTGTAAAACACATTTAATGGTGGTGTTGTTGTAACACCCCTTAAGGTGTTAGCCTTACCTTTTCATCATTTATGCACCCCTTGAGGTGAGTTTTGTTCATCCCCTAAGATGTTAAGCTTTGTGTGTGCCATTGAGGTGAGTTTTTTTCATCCACTGAGATGTTAAACTTTGTGAACCCCTTGAGGTGAGTCTTGTTCATCCCTTGAGACATTAAACTCTATGCACCCCTTGAGGTGATTTTTATGTGCTCCTTGAAGTGAGATTTTGTAAGATGGTTCATAGATTCAACATAATGAAGTTTATTGGGTCATGAAATTGAGCACCCCTTTTAACATGGTCACCTAGCATAACATAACTTGCTTGCCAATGGAGCCATTTATTTCATGAGTGATGTGGCATAACATAACTTGCTAGTCCTTATGGGAGAATTCATTTGTTCGATGGATAACATTTGGTATTTGAGACAATTTAAGATTGAGGTCTCCTTATCTTACCGACTTGACCCCTTTTAGTAATAATATTGTGTTTGTTGTGTGTCTTTTGTGTGTATTCTACATGTTTACATCATGTCTATTTTCATTTCGTTGTCATCTTTACACTCCATCACACCATGTGTTTATATTGTGATTTTTGACATGTATTTTTGTGTATGTTGTCTTGCTATACTTCATATATGTGTGTTCCTTTGTGCTTATGTTAGTTTTCCACGAGTTCTTGGATCTTAGGGGCTTGATCACCTCCCTAGATCCTTATTCATCCTCTCTCTTCAACATTTGGACAATTGAACCCCTCTTGACATAGATTTTTTATGTTAGTGTGAATATAAGCATAAATTTATACTCTCACTAAAGTGGGGGCTAAATGTATTGTCATAAATTTTCATCTTTAACAATTTCACACTAGGTTTTGATCTCCCTAAATTATTGAGCCTAATTGGGTCCCTAATTTCCTAAATTATGCATTCTATAGCCCATTTGTACCACTTTTCAAGAAATTGCAAGCATTGAACAAATGCATCCAATTAATATTTTTCCCTGGACACTTAATGCCCTAGAAAATAGGGCCAAGACCCATTTTCCCTAGGGCATATGGGTCCCCCCATTTTGTCAAGGAACAATTTTGGATATGTCGATGTTAAAATTTTAACATTCAAAATTCATGTTGCAATTGTTGACTATCAATATTTAATTTTTGAGAATTTAGAGAAATGCCTATAAATACCTAGTTATTGCATCATTTAAAATTGAACAAGCACTAAGGAGAACTTATGAGCAATTATTATTATCAAGAGCACTATCAAGCAAGTCAAGAGAAATATTTCAAAGCTTTATTGAAACAATTCAAGATCCTAACATCATGTCAAATCCTATGTGATTTTATGTGTGTTCATGTTATCATTGTTTTGTGAAGGCTAACACTTTTGTAGGTCTCCAAAGCATTCAAGAAATTAAAAGCAAGCAAGATACAAGACCTTGAGGCGATGTGTATGACTTAATTCCTTCAAGGAAGCCATTAAAGGGTGGTGAGTTGCAACACTTTGTGATTTCATCATTCCTTCCTATCCATTATCATTATATCATTGCATTGCCATTGTGGAAGTGGAGACACTAACACAGGGTTTGGCTAAGGCAAACCCCTAAATGGAACATCTCTCCCTCTTTGTGAATGTGGAGATCTTAGGTTTAAAGAGGATTGAAGGAAGCTTGAAGAAAAAAAATTCATTGTTTCATTTGATGCCCTACATCTTTTCAACTCACAAAAACTTGCCTACAAAATTATCTAACTGTGTTTTGACAACTCTACAACCAAAAATTAGAAGCTTAGATTTGTCATTAGAGAACCTCAAAAGCAATGCAGAAGTATCATACAAGGACCCATACACTCTAGGGTGACTTTTTCCCTCTATAGTGATCATAACCAACTTTTTAGGACACATACATAGTCCTCTACACTTCCCAGATCTGCCTGCAAGTTATTTTTTTAGTCTAGTAATTGTTGGATTATTTCATTTTGAATATTATGTCACACAGTCTTATTAGGTTAATTGCAAATCAATTTCAATCCATTTCTAAGGCTCAAAAGGATCAAATCCAGTTCTAATTAGCTCACCTTCATGATTGAAAGTTGATTTAAACACCTTGTTGATTTGCATCCTAATGTACCTTCCCTTTTTCCTATGTTACATAGAGTAACCTATTATTTTTTCAAACATAAATTTTAATTATATATATTAAAATGAATATGAAAAGTATGATTGTTAACAATAAAATTTTAGTTAAAATTATTTTTGTTGTTATATGCATCACAAAAATTAATTATGGAATTATTTTTCTCTATTTTATACAAGCATGCATGTAAAAGGATGGACTTACATAATGATATTTAGCATGATCCATTGCTTTATATGGACCCAAAGATATCATTTTATGTTCAAAATTTTAATTTATATGTATGTCTATGAGTGTTACATACTTTGAAATATGTTATCATTTTAAGTTTCCCATGCACCTCAAAATGGAGGTAAATTACAATAGTGAAATTTGCATATACCCACATCATTTCCCATTTAGTATTTTTCCCATTTTGAGTGTGGCTTATAAAAATTACATATTGAAAAATGGTGCAATATTATACAAATTCAAGCTCCTTATAAACCATTCCCTTATTCATTTATAAACATTCATACACATATATGCCCCACCTTATCCATATATGCAAACATTATGATATATTCACTCTAAAATTACACATTTACTATTTTATTCACAAATCCATTCCTATACATCTATTATGCACTTTGATTTTATCATTTCCATGTCCTAGTCATTTGTATGGGGGTGGAATTTATCCTATGGCCACATATTTGACCCTAAATTTCAAGTTTCAAATTCAAATGTTGGTTGAATCCCACCCATTTCTTTCTCATCTAGATTTGCTCAAATGTACATGTTTTGTTTAATTTATTGCTTTTTCCTTTTATTTAAATTATTTCAATTGAATTCATCTATAATATAATCTCACTTGAGCTTATCTAATCATATCATTCACAAAATAATGTTAGGAATATTTTTATTGGACCCCTAAAAATATAGATTTTCATGATCATCTAGAGCATTTGAATGGATGAATCATTCTCTTTTTAATCATTGGTGAGATCATAAATTTGGTCATTTATAGAGTTTGACCTAAGAGAACATGAACCCTAGTGACTTAAACAATCCTACAAAATATTTATAAATACTACCAATCTAGATAGTAGAGCAAAATAGAGGCAAATTTTATAAATCAAAAACATAAATGCACACACAACTAGAATATTTTTTGCGTTTCAAGACAAATCCACATTCCGAGAAAAGATCCAAACCCATGAAATTTACCCCTCCATGGCATAGAATGATTGTTACAAATATGAAGTAAAGTATAGAAAAATATCCTCTATGTGTATTCTCAAAACATTAGAATCTAATTTTGCATCATGATTATTCCTATGCTTCAAAAATAGAACAAAATGCTTAGATTTTTCACATTTACTTTCCATATTTTGATATTTAATAATCCAATTTCTAATATTGACTACCCATAACTTTATTATCTAAATTACTCTATACTTTTATTGCTTACATTAATTAATGTCAAGAGGCATTCTACAATTGTACAAAGGAGTGGATTTTAATGGTGTGAATGTGTTAACAAAAACTCTTATCTTTTACCTTGAATTTGACAATATTTTCAAAATAAATAGCACAACATTTATGTCTGCATGTATTATCTTAAATAAATAGTTTTAAACTAAAATAAATAACTTTTAGATAAATTAAATAGTTCCACATTAATATCTCTCCACATTTTTTAAATAGATGTATTTAAGATATCTATACTAGTTAAATTAATTTATATAAAAAAATTGTAACTATATAATTTATATTTAAATAGTAATCAATTTACATAATCCATTATATTAATATTAATTCTACTAGTGTATTTTTTTAAATCACTACAAATTTGTAGGAAAACTTCAAATACAATTTCACTTTTGATGGAGATTGAAGCTTTGTGGCTACATTTTAACATATGAAATGCAACCCCAACCATTAGATTTGAAATAAAATAAATATTGATGATTTAAAATAATTAATAATTATATAATATTATTGTAAATTAATTTTATTTTCTACTATAACTTATAGAATTTAAATGAATCTATTCTAATTAATTAATATTGAATATTGTAACTTTAAAATTCAAAAAAAAAAATCATTGATATAATCCAATTTTCTTTATTTATTTGACAATTAATATTAACTTTTAGTTTCTGAGCAGGCCTGGAATTTGAAGTCACCCCTACCTGTCATATGAAATTTTTTTGATGGTTTGTTCATTTAAATGTTTGTCACTTTACGTTTTATGAAGAAAAAAAAAATTATAGTTTAATCCTTAAATTCATCCATCTAAAAACATAAATTATTTGTAAAACCCAAATAAAATTTCAACATCTCTCCAATAAAACACAAATGTTGTATTATCTTGAAAAAAATTCAATATGCTCTCCAATAAAACACAAATGTTGTATTATGTTGAAAAAAATCAAATCACTATAAACAAAATGCTTAGTGTAAATTTCAATGAAAATTTGTGTGAAGTTATTCATATGGATATCCTATATATATTAAAAAAATGTAAAATTAGAAAATATTGATAATTAGAAATAAATGTAAAATTCATATAGAAAATAAATCTTGTTAAAATATTCAAAAAGTTTAAAAACAATTATATTCTATTTTGAAAATATTTTGTATTAATATATATTTATATAATAAATATTATAAATCATATATATATATATATATATATATATATATATATATATAAAGCAATCATAACTATTAGTAAAAATGTTAAAATCTTAAATTTATTGTTAAAAATATTTAAAAAATTAGAAAGAACTATATTTAATCACTAATCATAATCACTGTAAACAAAAGATTTTGTATTAATATATATTTTTATAATAAATATTATAAATCATATATATTAATATAAAACAAAAAAATCTTAAAATCTTAAATTTATTGTTAAAAATATTTTAAAAAATAAGAAAGAAATATTCTAATTCTAAACTAATTTATACTTTTATCATAAACATTATATATATTTAGGGTTATATAAAAATATAGTAAGTCAAATAATACGGTCTAATAGATTTTTAAGTTGTAATATAGATCCAAAATACAAAAATGGTCAAATAGACCATCAAATTCCGGTACTTCCGAGGAGGTCTTAAATTTGACGGTCGACCTTGCTTGTCAACAAATTTTTTAATGACGGTTATCTATTCAAAGGTTCCCTTAAAACATTATGATATACCTTAGTGTAAGTAAAATTATATATAAAACAAATATATATATCATTATAATTCTATATAAATTTTGACAGTCTATCCAAAATATCTCCTTTCATCTGATACAATCTTAAAATTTTGATTGTATTTTATGGCAAAAATCTCTAAATACGGTCATACGGCCATCAAATTTAAGCCCTGGTTCCGAGTATGAACCAAAAAAATCTATCCAAACATAGAGAGAACAGTAGTAAACTTCTCATGCCTTTGATGTAAACACTTTCTGGCCGCCGCCACGGCTAGTTGAACTCATGCAAACTCATGCAACTTTATCCATCAACATAGTTGCATACTACTCATGCAACTTTAATCAAACTCGTGCAACTTTAGTCGAACTCATGCAACTTTATCCATCAACATAGTTGCCTACTACACGCTGCTCAGTTAAAACTACCTGTTTTTCATTAGTAACCGAAGATATGGACATGCACGATTCAAGATAATTTTAATCTAAATTAAACAACAGAATATAGAAAAATATTTGAGAGAAAGGAAAAATAATACAAGGCTTGCTATTCTGGCGGAACCATAATTTATAAAATCAAAAGACTGGAGTAGTATTGCAACGTATGAGCCAATCTTGCCAGTCTATTTAAGCCTTGTGTTCATGAAGCCCAACTGACAAACGAACCCAGGGACGGCGAACCCCGAGCTCGTGAATGGAATTCCGATTCCAGGGATCTTGATAAAGGGCGGCCTGAGAAGTAGAGTTAGGAAGGGTAGTCCCGGGTGTTGAATTCCTTCCAGTTAGGGAGGTTGATCGCCAGGTCCCCCTTCCGTTCCGGCACTTTCCATCTTGCTTTCGAATTCTGTTCCATTGATTCATTCCTGCATCGAAATCCCACCAATCACTCATCCACTATTATTGAAGAATCAGGTTAGCTAGTGTAAAAATTGAACCCAAGAAGCAACCTGATTGTTACAGTCTCAGTACAATGGCAAAGTCAGAGGCAGCTAGCTTTGTAGGATTTTGTTTGTGGGTATGTATTTGTATGGCAAAAGGTTTGAATGCAGGTGAAGTTACATATGATGGTACGTCTCTCATTGTCAATGGCGAAAGAAAACTGCTGATTTCTGGATCAATTCACTATCCTCGTAGTACTCCTGAGGTGGGTATCCATATTATTAATCTCGTGCTTGGATTAAACTGTGTATATTTTTGTTTATGATCAAGAATATAAGGTATATTGTTTGTAAATAAAAATTGGATGTTTCAATGGTTTTGACAGATGTGGCCTGGGCTGATAGACAAAGCAAAAGAAGGAGGATTGAATTGCATTCAGACATATGTGTTCTGGAACTTGCATGAGCCACAGCAAGGAAAGGTGGTTAACGTTAAAGATATGAAATTTTCAATATGATTATATAAACTTATTTTCTTCGAAGTTTCTGATCAACACTCCATGAAAAAACTTTATATTATGTTGTTTGCTATTGTAGTTTAATTTTGAAGGGAGGGCTGATCTGGTTGCGTTTGTGAAACTGATACACTCCAAAGGAATGTATGTGAACCTCCGAATTGGGCCATTCATTGAGGCTGAATGGAATTTTGGGTATGTAAATGATATTTTCTGTGTATATATTTTACTACAGTTTGATTGTTCTTATATATTTCTAACATTCTAGTAAATCTATTGAATTGGCAGTGGATTTCCCTACTGGCTTCGTGAAATTCCAGACATAGTTTTTAGAACAGATAACAAACCATTCCAGGTAACGACAGTGTTTATTTGTTTATTTGCATGTGTATTGAGTTTATGATAATCTCAGCTGAATTGCTGTAAATTTATGGATTGCTATTGTTTTTTTCTGAATGCAGAGAGAGATGCACAGATTTATAGAAATAATTGTGAACATGATGAAAAAGGAGCGATTGTTTGCTTCTCAAGGGGGACCTATAGTAATTGCACAGGTATGCTATGGAAGCCATGACAGTTTAAAATATAATATATTATTTGAATTTAAAATATTTTTAAAATATAGAATATAATTAACATTATTTTTTAGAATTATAATATAGGATTGTGTTGATTTTATTTTTCATATCAATTTAGAAACATACAAATTTAAGATTTTTTTTGTGTGTAAGCTTTAAAAATAATTATGTTATTCATTATTTTGTAATTTTACTTCATTTTTTATATGTATTAGTAGAGCACAAATTTAGAATTTAGAATTTTACTATAATTTATTTTGATCTTTGATATTGTTTTTGAATTTTATGTCTAATGTATTATTGTTTTATCTATGTTAATTGAAAAATAAATTATAGTTTAAAAGTTTATTATATAATTTTTTGTTTTAAGAATTATGATTTTTATTCAAAAATATTTATGCTAATTTAAATTATAGATAATAATATATTTTTAAATAATAATTAAACTATTTGAAGTACTTTATATGTAAAAGAATTGAAGTAAAATGTGTAAGTTATTTTGAAATCAATATTTTTTATTAAGCTTGGATAAAGAAATATAATCTCAATAGTGCTCAAGGAAAAACTATCACCAATGAATTTCATACATTTATATGAAGAATTTGACATATGCATTCAAGAGGGACATCCATAAAAAGGAAACCTTGATAATTTTGGCTAGGGAACAATAGAAAAAATGAGAATTAAAGAAGAGCCTCATGTGATAAATTAATCTCCCTTTCATATGAAAAAAAATTGACATATTGTAAATCCTTTCAAATTCTCTTCATAACAAGGGTTCCTTTCACCTTGATTGACTAAGAGTGAACATAGGAATCTCAACATCTATACCCATCTAAGATTTAGAAATCAATAAGGGGAGCTATCTTCCATGGCATTTTTGATTAGGGACTTTTGAGATTCATTAGTCTAAGAAGACTAGACCCTACTTTTAACTATTAATAATGTTCAATCCTTCCTCACTATTAAAGAGAAAATATATCTTTCAAGAGACTTTCAAAATTCCAAAAGACTATTAGATTCAATAATGATTTCAATATTTATTTATTTTATTTTATTTTAAATTCTTTAAAAAAACATAGTAGGACCCAAATAATAAGAATAATGATTTTTTAGTAGTGTTCAACTCCTTAGTATAATTTGAATTTTTCTACAAGACTTAGTAATTTAACATATGAACATTCTTTTGAAGGATTAAAACACATAAATCTATAGGTAGATTTGTTGAGGATACCTCAAATAAGAAGAATGAATACACAAACCTTAACAATTCCTTACACTTAACCTAATAGCTATAGAACTTGAGTTAATTACAAGTGTGAATGGATTAATTATTTGTACAAATAATACATTTTTTATTGGATATTCAAACTCATTTTGAAAAGAGTCGTAAATACTAAAAAAATAAAATTTCACTATCCTAAATGTTCAAAATTTATCAATTTATTAAAGAATTTCTTAATTAAATAAAAATATAATTAAAAATATAATAGAGATAATGATGGGAATTATAAATATTTTTAGTATTAATTTAAACTTATAAATATTATTTTTAATTTACTCAAATTTATTCTATATATATGCCCAACTCTAAACTTTAAGATCATATTAAAAGTGTTACTAATAAATATTATGATTATGAATTATATAGCATATAGATTTTTAAAGGTTTAGTTTTTTAATGCATTTTAATTGTAATGAATAAATTTGTGTTAATTATTAAAATAATTATTTTATTATATATGCAGATAGAGAATGAATATGGAACTGTTGAACCTGCTTATCGTGGAGGTCCTTCATATGTAAATTGGGCAGCACGCATTACAGTTGAATTAAATACCAGTATCCCATGGGTCATGTGTAAGCAACCTGATGCTCAAGATCCAGTAGTAAGTTATTCATACTCTATTTATTTTATAAAATCATGTATATTATTATTATTATTAAAATTATATTTTCAAAAATATTTTTCAATAGTTAAAAGTAGTATAAAATATTGTACAAAATATTATTTATTTATATTGATATTTTTGATAGAATTGTTATTAGTCAAATTATAATTAGGGTTCACAAATATCCACCTTTCGAATCCACCTCCTTTCTTCTTGTCGCGACTTTTCCTCTTCTATACGTGTAGCCCCTATGTCCTTGATTTTCATTTTAATTATGAAATGATAGATTAATTTTAAAATTTTAATTTTATGTATTTTTAAAGATATATAAGTAAATGATATATGTTAAATAAATGAAATAATATTTTGGTTTTATTACTTTAAAAAGTTGTTTTATTTTATTTACAAGATACAATTATTTTACTTTATTTTTTGGAATGTTATTTTATTTTATTTGGAATTACTTTTAAATTGTTTTATTTTTAAAATATAATTGATTAATGTGTTTTTTTCTTTTTTCAGATTAACACTTGTAATGGTTTGTATTGTGGGGATACATTTATTGGACCCAATTCAATTAAGAAACCAAAAATGTGGACAGAGGATTGGACTGGTTGGTAAGTAATTTTTTAAGTCTTGTTTTTTTTTATAAAAATTTTATTGAATAAATAATTTAAAGATTAAAGAATTGAAAATATACATGATTAATATAAGTTAACAATATCTTTAAAAGTGATATAGAAATTGAGGGAATTAAAGTCTTTTCCTTTTTATATAAATATGGTATTTTAAATTTTATGAAAATGTACATCACTAGAATAAAATGAGATTGAGATATGCACAATCCAATAAAAATTTTGAAAAAAGATTCTAAACCCTATTACACATATTTTATGACTTTTTAGCAACAAAAAAATCTAAAGAATTATTGTGACATATGTTGTAACTTAGTTCCCACTCACAACCTAAACAAGGGTATCAAAATTAGGGGTTTTATGTTTTCCTCAAGCAAGCTTGTCATTCTTATAATCTATTTCACTGCTCATTTCACTTTGTTCACTCTAACATAGTACGCTTGAGGGTAGAGAGGATCAAAATGATCTTTAGGCATGTCAAGTATGTGCTTGACACAAATCCTTTTTCATCATTCTATAAGAATTTCTACAACTCTTCAATCTCTTCATCAAGAATAAAAATTAATCCTAAGTTCTCTAAAAGAGATCATAAAAACTAATCCCTCAAACTCAAATCCTACATAAATAATAATGTCAAACATTTAACACTTTTAAAGTTCAATTCAAACCACTCCTATAATCTTCCTATAATCTTTCAACAAACAATAGATAACTCTAGATTTGACCCACACCTTGTCATTAATAAAATCTAGGAGATTCAAGACAAATATAGAAGTAATATCTAAATTGACTATATTCCTAATGTTAGCTTCAAGATAGTTAGAACCTACTACCTCCTTGACTTGACTTTTGCTCTAGAGAACCTGTTGCTAAACATAGATGATAACTATTCAAAATCTCGACCATGGAAGGATATCTTTCATTTCTTTGTGTATAGATAAAATAGAGACTTCATTTTCACCAATAAAAATAAAGCAAGAAAAGACAATGAAAATGAAAAAACCAATGGAAGCCAAGCAGTGTCAGCCCTTATAAAAATGAAATATACCTCATAAGTCATTTCACAAGCCACATCCTCATGTTAAGTGCCATCTTTTAATGGATTATGATCAACATCATGATGAAACGATGCCTTGAAGTGAGAGTAACAATTTAAAATCATTTTGGAATACAATCCATCTGGCATACTTGACCTTCCCACCTTTCTATGCCATCATCAATAATTAACCCTTCATTTGAATATATCCTAAAGTTGGCAAGAAAGTTGCACTCCATTTCCCTCCCTAAAGCAATGTCCAAAGGAAAATTGAAGTAAAGAGTGCAAGAGAGACCAAACTTCTCAAAGAATATATTATGGCTTCGAATGTATTAGTCACCATTATATTTTATCCAGAAACCTTTTCATGTTACTCGGAAGTATGTGTAGTTATTCCCACTCCAAATCATAATTTAATACAACTTACTAGACGAAATGTTTCTCAGATTTTTCACCAAGATTTTTTTTGCTTTTCCCTAAGTAGGTTTCAGGTGTTTGGGGGGGCAAAGCCTCACAGACCAGTAGAGGACATTGCATATGGCGTTGCAAGATTCTATGCGAAGAATGGTACATTTGTAAACTACTATATGGTATAAAACTACATGCAAATCAGCCATCTTATGTAATTTTTGAATATTTATTTGCTTCCAAATGACCAGACTAAACCACACATTTCTTTAGCAATGTAGAGCTCATGATCAGAATGCACAAACATTATATACTGCATATATTGATACCATTGTCTTCTACGTCGGTATTCCAGTATCATGGAGGCACAAATTTTGGAAGATCGGGAGGGCCCTTTATCACAGCAAGCTATGATTATGATGCTCCACTTGATGAATATGGTCTGTAGCTATGATTTAGTAATCACTTTTGTTCAAATGAAGTTCTAAGACGTTGGCATACTAACATAATTTTTCTATGTGCTAGGCAACAAAAGAGAGCCTAAATGGAGTCACCTTAAAGATTTGAACACAGCAATTATGCTTTCTAGTCCTACTCTACTTTCTGCAAGAGCGAAGACTGTAGCATTGGGTCCTTTTCAAGAGGTATGGCTTGGCGATATATGTGGGTGTGCGTATGTGTGCATAGTCTTCTAAGGAATTTAGTAATAAATCACCAAACTATATATATGTTAAAGTTTGCTTAAACTTGAAAAACAAAAAAAATTGAAGTTAATCAGGTGGATGCGTTATATTTATCTACTGGTATGAAACAGTTTGAAAGTGATTATATAACAATAGCTTGGACGACATTGCAGGCACAAGTTTACATAAATGGATCACGGAACTGTGTAGCATTTCTTTCCAATATGAATCCTAGATCAAATGTAACTGTGAAGTTCGCGAAGAGGCTATATGATCTCCCTCCATGGTCAGTTAGTATACTTCCTGATTGCAGAAAGGTCTTGTTCAATACGGCAAAAGTGAGTTCTCGATTCTAACTTTTTGTTTGTATCAACATTTATTCATCTATTTGGCAATCAATTGTTGATCAAAGACATTAGATTTCCACAGTCCATATCTGTAAGAGTATTCTGCTTCTGGATTTAACTGTGTATATTTTTGGATCAACGTTTTGGATCACACTCCGTGATCCATCATCAGTCAATTGTTGTTCAAACAGAAAATAACGTGCATGGGAAACTTAAAGTTGATAGTCAGTTTTCAGTAGAATTGCATGGTCATCATCTTATGTTTATGAGAATTTATACTTTTGTTGGGAAGGTTTTGCTGGGGTATGAAATGGAACTTTACTGGGAGACTGAGTAGTGGGTGTCCTTTAGTAGAGCATGATCAGTTACTGACAAAATATTCTTAGACAGGGAACCTCAAAATTGGTTGATAATTAACAAAAATTGAATAAATACCAAAGATCTACTTCTCACTACAAAGTCACTATAACAATGTCTGTATGTTTTCTTGCCCGTGAGGCCTTAAGGGTCTTTGAATGATGTATCCAAATAAATTTGGCATCCTGAAGTGGATAGAGCATGATCATTTATTGGTAGTAAATATTCTGAGACACCAATAATAAATTGAGCAGAGAACCTCAAGATACAAATATTTCTATCAACGATCTCCATCTCACTATAAATCACTACACCTGTATGCTATCACAGTGATGTACCAAACATAAAAATGCTTATTGAAACCCAACAAATAATACCACAAGGCTTTCGAATCTTGAGAAAACAAGGATGTGACATAGAAAATGAACATGAAATCCATCCTCTCTTAGAACAAACACCATCAGAAGACACTAAAGGAATAGGATACCAAGATCCTCAAACATCTGTCCCACAAACCAAGAAGTACAAGGTCCATGGTCCTATTAAGAAGTTACAATTCTTGCATCCTATAACCAAGACTGAACAGGCCTTAGACACACTTCTCAAACTATGACATATTACATTACCACCCATTTGTGATCAAGAAGATAAGAAAGGAATGATAACAAATATATCTTACTATGCATATCATAGAATAATAGGGACATCCTACTGACAAATGCCATGCTTTAAAGAGGAAATGAAGAGAATTTGATCCTTATGGGGATCAAATTGAACGTACGATAGATTAGCATTCATTTGCTTTGCTCCTTTCCATGTCCAATAGTTGTAGTATCACACAATACCCACTACCATCCATGAGGCTATAAGCTTAGCTTTATGTAATCATCATTTATTTTGCAAGGAGCGACATATAATAATCCATTTGGCTCACCTTTATCCTTACACTTGGGGGCAAGAGGTTAGGTAGACTTGTGTTAAGTGCATTCCTTCTAGCAAGAGATCCCTTTCTATCTCCTTAAAATGTTAGTGTAGAAAGTACATTAACATTTTAAGGGGAGAGGAGAATATAGTCCCCTGCTCATTATTTTCATGTGAAATGGTCCCTTTTTAGTGATTATAGCATACATCTCCTAGGAAGTGTGACTTTGTCAACCAAAGTGTGGCCTTCTTGATCTATGTGAATGTCTCTTTGGTGGTGATATTAGGCTTGATATCCCTTGATATCTTTAATAAGAAATAACAATTGAAATTGTAAACTACCTAATACTAAACATTGTATCAAACAATGCAAATGCCAAATATCAATAAATTATTATATTCAAAATGTCACTATGATGATTATATTCAAAATTGAAATACAATTTTCCAATGCCTCTAAACATCATCCCAAAATCTATGGCAAACTCATCATCGCTAGAATAGCTGGACCTATTGAACTCAAGCACGTACAAACCAATACCATTCAACCTTGTTTGTGCAGCATCATCATCATCTTGTGTTGTCTCCTCAAACTCTACATCCCATTAAGTTGCTGGACTTTCTTTATACATAAGCCTATTGTGGTCAATTAGGGACAAGATGCCATGTTAATGTAATAAGCATAAGTGCATTATATATGTCCAATGGGGAATCCTATTGAGGGAGATGAATTTTATTTATGTCCACAATGAGCAAAACGGATGCATGTCCAAAGTTTTTGGCCAAAATAGACCATAACAGTATTGGTCTATGAATCTCCATTTCTTGCCACTTACAAGTTCCCTCTATTGAAGCATGATGGACATTGCTATGTAGGTTCTTATGCAGTATTAGATATTGAAATTTTAATATGGATTTTTTAATATATACAGCATGAAAAGAGCAATGAACTTAGTTATTACTCTATGGTGCTTTGTTACAGCTGAATGCACAATCACAAACTCTCAACTCGAAATCGAATAATCCTCACAGGAAGCCTGAAGTCAAAAAAGGGTTTGATTGGGAAGCATTCAAAGAAGAAATTGGGGGTTCTGAAGATAATCAGTTTGAGAAGGGGGGTCTTTTGGAACAGATTAGTACAACCAAGGACACAACAGATTACCTATGGTACAATATAAGGTAAGTTGGCATCTCTTTTATTATGGCATTGTTAATTATATATATGCACTAAAGCTCAAATCTTTGACTAATTGGAGAAACAACTCATTTAGCTATCTAGAATTATCATTAATATTTAACATTTATTGTTTACATTTGATCAAATCTTCAATGCAGTGAATTTCTTGCTAGAAGGTTACTATTCTAATAGGGTATCCTATGGAGCTCTCATTAAACAAAATATTAAAATTCTGAAACAAAGGAATTTAGCACGTTTCAAAATTGATAACTATCTTGGCAGACATTAGGTCAAGATATTACTTATATCTCTTAGTTTAATTTGTGTTAACAATTAAGCTTTTATCACTTAATGCATAATGAATGAGGGAAGGATTAGTTCAAAGAAAAAGTAGAATAGTCTAAAAGAATGGATTCAATGGCATAACCATCTGCATTCAAAATTATTGGGAAGAATTATGGAGTTGTGAACATCATGGAAGTATGGGAAAGGGAACTTAGGAAAATTTAATAACTAAGAAGAAGAAACAAGGGAAAGCTAGTGGAGATTTCACTTCAAAAGGATTCAACATGGCAAGATGTGCCAATTTAGATAGTTTATAGCTTGGAAACAAGCTTCTTAAGAAGAATGTAGATTTACTTACCAAGAAATTTGGTTCTTATGCTTGACATTCCATATGCATGGTTCAGCAGTGCATATGTTGCTAGCAAATAACAAATATCTTGTCATTTTAACATTTTTTCTACCCTTGAAACAGAATACAATCTTCAATGTAGATGTTTTAATTGGGTTTCAGTTGCTTTCAAAGAGCATTTACTCTACTTCAGTTATTCTTGAAGACCTAGGAAATGGTTTATTGGAACCTAGATGCAGGTCACTCTATCTAGAATATAATGATTATATTTAAGAAGTCAACAATGGGCAGTAAGTTGCTAGTTTTTTTTTAATCTTGGCCTCAATTAGAAACAATACCATAAAATTGCAATTTGAAGGGAGAATTTTTTGTGAGAATTTGAGTGCTTGCTTGGCAAAGGGCTCAAATATAAGTATTGATTGAAGAATACCCAATGAACAAGAAGAAAACAAAAGTTCCAGAAACTTTTTCCTTCTTGTGTGATCACAAAATACAACTCTGTAATTTGGAGAAAGTAGGTACAAATTCAATCTATCAATAAAGGTTAAACTCTTAATAAGTTACATATGGGTGTAGTCTTCTTCAATCATATCAATGGAAATCTGTTTGGTGCAATATTTGAAGGAATGTGTCACTATTTAGTCCAGCCCTATGCATATGGAATTCCAAGGGTTGAATTTTACCCTTTATGTTATCCATGGTTTCCTGAAGTGTTAATTAATGATATGGCTCCAACATTGTTTCCAGCTAAATTAGCTGTGAGAACGGAAATGGACACTGTCAGAGGTTAGACTCTTACTAAGTTGCATATGGGTGCAGTCTAGCATGAGATAAGGACCAAGTAGAGATAAATCCAATCTGTCAATAGTGGTTGGTTTTGTTTTAAGTTGAAAGTAGGTGCAACCTAGCATGGAATAAGTATGCAATGGGGATACAAATTGTTAAAGATATCTTTCTATTTCCAAATGTGCCTAAAAATGTAATATTTCTTTTATAGTCTTCCCAAAAGAAAATGATCGACAATGGAAATGAAAACATGGAACCAAATGGTGAACTAACTATACGTGCTCATTTGACTTCTAATGTTTAGAGGATTTTTAGTTCCAGTATACTAACTGTTATGAAACTAAGCAATGCAAGAAGCAACAAAACCAAAGGAAAGAAATCAAATTGATCCCCAAACATGGAAAGGCGGAAACAATACTAGGATGAAAAATTGACTAATTTGAAACAATCACACAAGGAAAAGAAATAAAAGAACTAAGTTTTAATTTGATCCATTAGAGGCAAATTTCTCAGAGTGGAGCGAAAAATATATGACAGTAAAATAAGAGAACATGATTGACTGGAGAGAACATGATTGACTGGTGCATCTCAAACAAGGGGTATACAAAAGAGAAGTACAAAGAGAAATTTAAACACTATAATCAAGTGAAGAAAAGTGATGAATGGTGAAAGGAGTTGATGATCATAGAAGGCATCAAGAAGACATATATCCACGAAGTATGTTCACGTTGTACGAGCTAGTAACAATTTTAACATATGAGGCCAAGAAAAAATTGGTAATGAGATTGACACATGTTTATGGCCTAGAGTCCATATACTGTAGTATGTGCTATGTAACTGAACTCATATTTGTAGTAGGGTGCAGAGACTTATGTGGCATGGACTGCCAATGGTTTTCTAGATTTTATGTTTTTAGTGTTTGTCAGAACATTGTGTTAAAACTTACCGACCAAAAATGGAAATGGAAACAAGGATGTGACAAATTTTTAGGATTCCCTTATACTTGTTTGCCAATGATCTCTGCCTTAACCTTTCTTTACATTTACTCTATTCTATTTTATTTTTTGGTTTCTGCATCACATATTATAATGGTCTAATCTTGGAATCCTCACTTCATTTATTAAGCTTAATATCTAATAAGGTTTCCTTCTGTGTGTCCCTATACCAAAGGATCTAAGAGGACAAAGTTATTGAGCTCATTTATTGGAACTCATTGGGTATGCCCAAAAACCTTCATTCTGGATGACAACATTTTCTATTTCTCCATAGCAGGGTTGAATCGGCAACCATATAGTATATTTTGTAAGAAACATTAAAAAATCTATCTACGAACAATTTTTGAAAGAATACAACTCTAACAATTAGACTATATTTTTAATTTGCCAACTAATAAAAGAGGAACACAAATATAGAGAATGGTTTTAACTTTTGACAACACATTGAAACTTACTTTTTGGAACAGTTTTATGTTAAATATATATGTTGCACATAAAGATGCATTACCTTCAAATATGTCTCTTATGGTTTGTTCTTGACAATACATTGAAACTTAATTTTTGTAACAGTTTTATGTTAAATATATATGTTGCACATAAAGATACATTACCTTCAAATATGTATCTTATGGTTTGTTCTCAAATTATGAGATTGATGCACATTTGATGGTATGTTGAAACATGACATGCATAATTTACATTTCTTTTTACTTAATATGCAGTGAAAGTCTGAGTTGAACAGTGATTACTTGCTAAACTCTTAACTGCAGGGTTGATCTCAATGAAAGCGAACCTGTTATAAGGAGCAATGTGCTTGCTATTGAGTCTAAAGGTTATGCTGTGCACGTCTTCATCAATGATGCCTTTGTAGGTAAGCTGGAAAATCTCAAGATTGAAAAATTAAGATGTTTGCTTGTAATGCAATGCCGAATTACACTTCTGAGCAAAACATGGCAAAAATCTATCATAGTTTTTGTTCACTTAGAAATTTAATTTTTACTGAAGAAACTTAAAATTTGCTGTAGTGTGAACAGGATTTGTAGTTTTAGATTATCCCAGCTAAAGATAAGTTTAGTAAAATATACACCTGTTAGAATTTATTGTTTCAAAAGCACTAGACTTTCATAATCAGCTACAATATTCAGCATCCCAGCGATAATCAATATTTGCAAACCACACCTCATGGATTGTGTGACAACACTCAGATTATATTATTGATGCAGAAAAATTGAAATTTTTTCCTTTGTTTATACAATATTGTAATATTGTGTGCCTTTTGAAGTATTTTTGGAAAACTTTTAAGTGCATATGTTACACATACTTCTAAAACTTGGTGTTAGTGTGTGTATGAATATTAAAGGTTATTTCAGAATTTCTAAATTTTAAACCTCCCATTGCTTCGTTTTTATTTATGCATCTTCATTTCAGGGTTTTCCGTCCAAATGGTGCAGTTTATGATATGGAGTTTTTAGATTTTGGACTCCAGAATTACGAATAAATTATTCAATTGCATCATAGTTTTATAACAATGTATTTTCAGCTGGGGTGTAGGTATAAGATTCCAGAATTTGACAACGTTTTCTTAAGACAATGAACATATGATGAAATATAGATGCCATAGGGTTTCTTGAATCAAGCCAGTCACATGATTGTCCTTGTCTATAATTAGATGTGATTGAAATAAGGAATTTAATGATCTCTTTGCATGGAGGAAATTCTAATATGATTAATCCTAATTACTTATTGTGATAGCTCTTTCCTTGCACTGAACAACAAGCACAAATTAGGTATGACAAAACAGATTTTTATCTATGCAACTTCAATCCTACTCTAGATCACCAAATGTACCTTTACAGGTGCTTCTGACACACATAGTACTTCATCGTGCAATGGTTCCCTTAAGATATCATTCAAAGTAATATATTTACCAGTAATTTACATATCTAAAAATGCTTAATGGTAATACAATTGAAATGCATTCAAAAGTCATATATGAAATCCAAGTGTCAATGTAATTCTCTTCCACAACTCTATGTGTCACCATGAGTAGATACATGAGGCAGATAAGCAGATCTATTCTTAGTGTTTAGTATAAAAGAAAATGGAAAAATGTAAATTAGGTAGTTAGGCAGACATCACAATCTAGCTCATTTGTCATGCCTCCCCAGTTAGACCCACCAACAGTATCCTCTATTTTATTGTCATTATCCCTAGAGTATGCAGCAGTGGATACAGCCTACAATAGAACCTTCTCCTGAAGAGCAACATACTCTTCCTCCTGGTGGTACAGGATAGATTTTCCAAGCAAGCTTGGGGTCAAGGGTAGGTAGGTGTAGAGGGTTAAGAATAGTCTTTATTTCAGAACTCATTTTAATGCCTAATCAATGATTTTGAAGGACAGTAGCTATGGGGCCTTTGGTGGCACCTGTTGGCTTATATAAAATTATATCTAGATTCCATCTTCTATTCTTGTATCTATGTGGTTCTTGTCAATATGGGTATGTATGGTGGATAGCTGCTTTGTATTTTCTATTAAATGAGTGAACACTTAGATCCAAAGTAAATTTACATTGTTCAGCTCTTTGATATCACTTGTATGTGGCTCTTAAGTGGCATTTTATTTATATGAGCATATAATCGTTCTTGCAATGAAGAATTATGTCAACCAACATGGATGAACTATCTCTAGTACATATGGATCTTGCAAGCTACCCTCCTAATTGACTAAATAGTTGATTTCAGCTTACGATAACTTTTTTGTTGTCTTCGTTTCAGACCATTATCTTGTTGGCTTGTCTGTAGTGCAAGCTAAATAATGGAGGTTGTGAGCTCATGCTATATACAATGGGCCTATCCCTTTTGTGTTGGTTGTTACTCTATTGTTGCTTTAGATTTGTTTACAGAATTAGGTCTATATTCAAATTTATGGTGCTAGAGAATGACGACATAGTACAAAAAACTTTTAGAATCCAATATGCAACTATCTTTTAAAGGAAAATATCTTGAGAAGTTATTAGTTTATTTAAGTGATCTAATTCTGGTCGACCCTATCTTTCCAAGAAGAGTTGTGCCTCAATGTTTGTATTTAATCTTCTATTTTTTTGGTTAATTTTTTTGTGGATCTATTGCAGGGCTCCAACCCAAAGAGTAAACAAGAGAGACAATACCAAACATACTACTAAGTAGCCTACATAAACGACCCACACAGGAGCATATCATTCCTTTAGCAAAAGCAAGAAAACAAAAGTAAAACATAACACTAACTAAATACCATCCAAAACCAAGAAACCAAGTAAAACTAGTGGCATGGGAGTTCACCAAGCCCGAAATGGCCAGAACTTGTTTTTGCTTGATCTTCCATTTCTTAGTTGAACAATATTGTTGTCCACCCATTTGTTGTGACAACCACTAATTTCAATTTCACATTATCCTGGGATGAAGGGTCTTCCAAGCCAACAAAAGCAAACATCGTGTACTATTTTTTCCCTCTTCTTAGCCTTGCTTAGTTTATCTCCAATCAAACACACAAGAGAGAATGCACTTGTGACCTCCAAGAGTACCCTAAGAGTGAGATACCATCAAGTGACAAACCACTATGCTCAAGTCTTGACAATAGGCCATGAAAGTTTCCAAGTCTCGAAAAGATTTTGAATCTCCTCCCTCATACCAACACTTCTTGTTCCACATTCCCTTATGCACAACCATCCTAACCTCCCCCTCGTCCTCAACTACCACATCCACCAAAGCATTACCAAGAGCAAGAAGCAACATTTCCACCCAGCTATGTATCTCTATAGACAAAATGACCTATACTCTAGACTTGGGCATACTAGTATGCCATAGACCTTCCCCACCTATTAAAATTACCAAACTGAAAGGTTCCTTTTTGGGTATTGAAAAATCTTGTAAATATGATGATCAAAGATCGGGCCACACCTTAGGTGGTTTTGGCACGGCCTACACTCCTACAAGCCATAAAACCAACACCAAGCAAAATCTCGATCACCAATCTGCACTACATACCTATAGACCACAAAATAGAGAGAATGAAACCAAACCAAACCAACCATATAAACACACATGCCAAACAACTAACAAGCTGGAAGAAAGCACCCATAATAAACTCCTCACACATGCATTTGTCCATGCCACTACCACTCGCTATGGTAATCCCATCGTGCAACGAGAAAACACAACTCTTCATCTTAAATTGACATGACAACTAATTAATGTTCATTAAGCTGAATAAAAGGCCAATCAATCAAGGAGGCCTATCCTCTAGTAGGACCTTGTTAAGCTCATTCCAGTCATGCACCTTTTCACTAATAAATTATGAGAAGCAAGGAGCTCAATGCGGAGGTTGGCAAGCAGATTTGCCACTTTTTTTTCTTCTAAAATCAATGCATAAAGAGCATCAGCTCAAACTTACTACATAACAAGGTGTATCCTTCAAGAAGGGTCCAAAGTTTCCAATTGGAAAGAAGGATCCAAAGTTTCCAATTCAGACACAATCCTTTCTTCAGTCTCAGACCATTGATAATTTGTGTGTCGCCCTTGATAACCAAAATTTTCCCCCTTTTGAACAAGCCAAAGATGGGCCACCAATTACAACCTCCCATTCCACTTCGTTATTAGTCCATCTGCCTAATTGCAAATAACCACCTTTGATTATATCACATTTTGATGTAATCAGAGTATATCTTGCCATAGCTTGACCTAGGTTTCCTTTAAGAAACCCTATCAAAGTTCAACTTCCACCAATCTTTCAAGGGTGGATCTATCTCAAATTTCTTTCTTTCTCATTTGATTTATTACCCCATTTACATGTTAATCATCTTCTTAGTCATAGGTTTAACTTGTAAATAAATGCATAACGTTTGCAGTTTTTGGCATTAGTTTATTCATACATGAAATGGATTTTTTGTTTTTTCATTGTTATAACTTAAATAGTTTGTCATTCATTTCATTATGAGAAATAAATTCCTTAAATGCTCAGTAGGAAAGATAAATAGCGATATTTGAAGTTCAGGAATTATTCTTCTAGGGTGTTCATGATGAATGATGGCTAGTTGTAAGTTGCTCGTATGGTTTTTAACATTTGATGCTATAAGAAATGATGTTTTACAAGGACAATTGAAGTCGAAGCCATTTGTATCATGGACGCTAGAGTTGTAATAGTCTATAAAATTTTTATATGTAATATTTTATTGCATGCAGGAATCTTTAAATGTTAACGACAGTCTTATAAACTTATATATTGCAGGAAGTGCACATGGAAATAAAACAAGCCCCGGTTTCAGCCTCAACTTAAATATTTCTCTAAGATCTGGAAAAAATGATGTATCTTTACTAAGTGTGGTGAATGGATTGCCGGTAAAGGTTAAAACCTAAATTAAGGATTTTAACGTAGACTTTGTGATTATGCTCCTACTCGCCGGGTGACAATTTTACTGAATATTTGTTTGAAATTATAATTTTGATTATGCTAATGGATAGTTTACTTTGAGCATGATAGTGATTATGAGTTTTTCTTGTTAATATTCAATTTGGTAATTTGACATTTATTTTAAGTGCACCCATGAAGACACATTAATGCTTGCTGAATTGCCTATATTTTGATTTGAAAGAATGCAGGAGGATATATTGAGCGAAAGACTGCAGGAATAACCAGTGTCACGATTCAAGGGTTTAAAGATGGTGCTCGAGAATTCTCACAAAATCAGTGGGCATATCAGGTTTGTTTCCATGCCTGTGAGAAGTAGCTTCAACAAATACAATTTGCATTGTATATTCACATGTGGAATATCTAGTTGAATGTATATCTGTAGGAATATTGGAGTAAAATGTTAAAAAGATTGGATATCTATCACTTTGGTGGATGCTTAGTTTTTGTTCCATTTCATAATTTCATTTGTGATTGATTGTAGCCATAAAATTGCTTATAGTGGATGGAAAATGGCTTGCAGATAGACTTTTCTTTAAAATGTTTGCAAATAGTGTAGATACCTAAAAAGTTTACCTTGTGATCTCAAATATTGAAATGCTTAAAGAATTCTATTAGATATCAAAATCTATTTTACTATTACAATGTAAGATAAATTGCACTTTTTATATATGATTCATCACAAATTAGGAAGGTTTGATGTCAACTGAAGTTTCTATAGGTTAGATTGTAATGTGCACTTGATCAAGAATCCCTAGCTCCCATGTGACAAGAGTCTAAAGTGAGGACCTTAAGAAGAGTATTAGGGTGGAATTCCCTCTACTCCAATTTATTGTCACATTACCATCATCACCAAAGTAATAATGGTCTAATGAAAGTCCTTCAATTAAATCCTTTGCAACAATTACCACACCTATTGTCCATACCCTTTGTCTGACATGAGTCGCCTTTATAAAAATATCTCCCACCTTGGTATATTCAAACATTCACCCAATGCTCAAAAATGAGACCTTAAAAGTGCAAAAATGTATTCCCTTTTCTCAGTGAGTTCATAGAAATAAAAATTAAATCAGATCTTCGCTTGGAACTAAGTGAAAATATTCACTCCTTGATAGACCTTGTGAAAGAAATCAAAATTTGCAAAAATTTGAGTGCAAGAATCTGAGGTTTGAAGCTGATCATATGATCTCAAATAGAGTGCCGTCCATTTCATTCAGAAATAGCATTCCTTCTACAGTCTCATTCAAGTACAGTAGAAACTGAAATTGACAGGTTGAACCGTTGAAGCAACCAAATTTATAGAAAAGAAAAATCAAAATGATAGTTTTTCCTTTACTCTAATCAATGTTTTTTCAGCATCAAACTCTTTATTAATGGTACAATGTCATTAATCATTTGATTACATTATATTTGGACTAAATTAATAAATTTGTCAAAAATATGTAATGTAATAATTATGCACCATCACTTGCCTCTACCATGTTTTCAGTTATAAGATTTAGTTAAATATTTAATTTCGTTGGCCAATGATGCAAAGATAATACAGAAAAACAAAAAAAACATTTAAATATGTTTCCCTAAAACATATATTTGATATTCCATATTTCCCATTGTTTGGATTTGAATTCGAATCATATTTTTTATGTGGAATTCTGCAGATTGGTTTAGTGGGAGAAAAGAAAAGCATCTTTACTAAAGATGGTTCGCATACTGTGAGATGGAGTTCATCAATTCCTAATCAACCTTTGACTTGGTATAAGGTAATTTATTTTGGTATCATACACCTATCTCAATTATCCTTTTTCCTCCTTGTAAGATCATATAAAAGTGAATTCTATGCAGAATCATAGGAAAAAAACATTTGAGGGAATTTCATTCTGTACATAGGTTGGCTTTGAAATTCAATAAAATTAAAAAAAATGCATAAATACCTAAAATTATTTGTGCATGTGTATGTGTATATGAACTAGTAAATGTTATCGTTATTTGACTGATCCAAAAAACATTTCAGGTTGTTTAAGTGGCAGTCTTGGGCAAATTTATGAAAATTTCTGGAAATCTTCTTTCTTTTTCTTTTTTTTTTTCTTTTTTACATTTTTTTTGTATTTTGCATTTTGGAGGCCTTTGAATTAAATGGCATGACAATTAGTCTATATTAACCTCAATTGATAAGTTCATGATGTAAGCTTTCAAATGCATATACAAATTTCTAATTTCAAGTAATAGGCTAAGAAGTGCTACCTCAAAAATAGAAGTACCAAAATTAAATAATTTCAACAAAAAATTTCAAATTTTTAATAAGTATGTTCTTATTTGGAGGTTCATTTCAACTTCCAAGGAGTACTAGATCACTACTAGGTGTGGTGACTCTTTAGTTCTTTGTCACATCCCCTAGAGACACTCGTCTACCTTGTTGTGGATCAATGCATTGATCAATTTGCAAATGGTGAGGTGGATGTGTACTGTAAGGACATAGACTATAGTTTTCTAGAAGAGAGGGATTCCCAATGCTAGGCCAGTCCTACCTTTGTATTCTTGATTATTGAGTTGATATTGGGGGTTTGACCAACTATAAGTATCTTGCTCATACTTGTGATTGTTAGGATGGTCGTGTTTGGTCATTATTTTAGGAATCGTGGACAATAGAACTTTCTTGCACACCAGATATTCTATAAAAAGTTTATATTTAATAATAATTAAATCTTTCATCCACTTGATTACTTTAATTCAAGCTAATTGACTCCTTTACTTTTAAGGTCCTTATCATAAAAAATGTTAATAGTGTTAATAGTTAATATAATGATTATATATATAGTCATGGAAATAAAATAAATAAATATTAAAAAATATTAAAAATATATAATATATATATTAAAAAAAAGTAGCAAAGCAAAAAGAAATAGATCAAAGGAATCTACCATCTATACCTTAGGAAGCAAGGAAATTTATGGTGAATGAAAGCCATTTTCATGGTAGGAGACATGTTATCAGCAGAGGACTTGGGTGCCATGGAGAAGATGGTTGCTTATCACACCATCAAGGCAGTATGGCATCCTCTTCCCCCATCCACAACCTCATCCTGGAAGCAGTGCTAGATTAGCATGGAGGAAGGAGGTGATTTAAGGGTTTTTCATGACCAATTTGGGTTATTTTTAACTGAAGTGGAGAGGCCAAAACTGGAAGGAGCGAGAGGAGGAGAAAGGGCATCAGTTGTTGCTGGTTTCAGAGAGTTCGAAAAGCAAAAAAGAATAGTGAGAGGAGCCATATAGTCAAGTACCCATAACTGCTATATGCATGCTATATTTTGTTAACCTTTGAATGAAATGTTATTACTGCTCACTATCTTTAATAGACCTTAACCAATGCTATAGTTGCCCTCCCAAACTAGTTGTGGGGCATGTGGGTGACAGTGGTAAGGCCTTGTTAATCACAATGTAAAGGGTTGATTTTCAAACAAATTGCTGATATATGAAACCACTTATGGCTGACCATTAAGGTCAAATTTAGTATAAATGGAAAGTGTAAATATTATCTCGTATGTAAACTAGACTATTATATGAATATGGGGTTGCACTCTAGGGTAAATGAGATCAAAAGGTTAAGAATATTATTACTATTAATATTATTGAGTGTACATCATGATGATCGACTAGGCATAGTATTTGTCAACTATCTTGAATATGACTTGGACATTGATGATTTTTTAGGCAATTTGAAGAACAAACTTACAGAATTTTGGATTTGCATCAAGTTAGTTCAATTTTTTCTTCCTTTCTTTTCAAGCATATTGTGTATATATAAATGTGAGCATACGTAAACCAATTAAAACACCAAGTTAACCAATTGAACACATAAATATGCAACATTCAAGATAAGACAAAAGGAAATGAAACACAATGAAAGCAGCATAAAATACTCTCAACCAAGTCTTCTTGATGCACTAAGGACATTGTGGTTGCGTCCAAGAATTGAAGTTGGATAAAGTAGTATGTTAAGTGTTTAAAATGCCAACATAACCTTACATTCAAGAGTTGGATTCAAATGGCTTGTGGGGTCTCTATTTATAGATTTTGGGAGGATGAATGGAGGGCCAAGACGGATTAGAGAGATCAAGGGCTCTCATTGCTTGAGATGCTTGAAGGCATGAGAAGCCTCCAAATGACCTGCTTGGAGTGGAGGTCAAAGGGGCTTCCAAGCTTAAAGGGGAATCAAGGGTGGAGATTTGCCTTGGAGGAAGTGAATGGTGGGGATTGAAAAAGTAACTTTTTGGAAGGATATGAAGATCTTGGCCCATGCTCCCAAGTACTCAAAGTGTACATGTCAAATGACATGTGTGCCAACATGTGGAACTTGAGCACATAATGCCTTGATTAATCGTTGTTGGGCATGTGCAAATAATTAAAGGGATTAATTGTGTATAGTTGGCTGATGAAAAATCAACAAAATAGATGAATTAAATAAATATTGACATTTATTTAAATTTTAGATGGAGGTGAGTTGGGTTAAATAAATTATATAGAAAGGGTGATAGGACAGCTAATGCTGTATATTGAATGAATCAATCACCGCAAAGGCCATCTATTTTAGTCGATTGCAGACGAAGCCTTCCATAGCCAGAGTTCCCCATTGTTTTATTCCAAGGGCCACTATGAAGTTTTATGGAAATAACTCCATTATTCAACTGTCATGAATGTGCGCACCTGCAAAAACACTGTTGTCGATAACTTTCTTATTGCATTCTTGATTTCTTCTTCATTCATTTTGAAACTGCAATATTTTTCAACTTCCAGTTTATTACTTTTCATGATTGCCCCATCCCAGCTTGTGAATGGTGTTGGGGAAAAAATAGATAATTAACCAATATCAACGCATTGCATGCATTGTGATATTTACCTAATTATGTTATCTATGTGTCTGTAAATGTTTCACAAAACTTTATTTTTTCTGCCTTTTTCCTTTTACAAAAGTGTAAAGCTGAATTTAACTAATAAATTGAGAGATATATGGGTAGTTCTATGACAAGAGCATATTGATTTTATGTGAACAGATTTCATGTGTGGCAACTGCTGGTATCTAATATCTTTTTTATGATATTTTGGGTCTTGCAGACAACAATAGATGCCCCGGAGGGAGATGAACCTGTTTCTCTAGACCTAAGCAGTATGGGAAAGGGCTATATTTGGATTAATGGGGAAAACCTTGGACGTTATTGGGTTTCTTTCTTGGTTCCTCCTGAAGATTGTTCAAGATGTGATTATCGAGGACATTGGAGCTTGAAGAAGTGTGCAACAAAGTGTGGACAACCTTCTCAAACATTGTAAGAAATCTTTCCTGGACTTTCGTATGTAAACTTTGAAAATAAATATTTCCTATATGTTTGTGGCCTTCCCACATACCCCTTTGTCTATAATTCTTAGCATAGGCATGACGTTCATTCCAATTGTTTTATTAACTCAAATCATTGTCATACATGGGTTCAGGTACCATATCCCTCGATCACTGCTGCAGCCTACTGGGAACTTGTTAGTTTTGTTTGAGGAAATAAAAGGGGATCCATCAAAAGTATCTCTACTTACTGGATCTGTAAACGATTGACAACAAAAATATTATATGTTCAGATCTTAGGGGGTGGCCTTTTTCATCCATTTTTTAATATAGATAATAATATTCATCAAAATAAAATTATATAGAGATGCTAAGTATATTCCTCAAGCAACTTCATTGCTTCTTCCTATAGCAGTGCTTGCTGCTCATTATTGCAGGCACATTTGGACGAGGGTTTAGTGTGTTGATGTATGTTTGGATGGTGCTGGATGCTCTATTTTTCTACCAACACTTGCTGTTCTTTCATCTCTTTGCTGCTCTTTGTATCTCTACTTGAGATTGCTGTTATAGACTAAAATTATGTTGTTTGTTTTGTTGCTGTTATGCAACTGTTTGACGCTTTGTAACTGATCTGTGGTTTCTACAGGCCTTTATTTTGCAATCTTCTAGCTGCTGTTTTGCTACAGCTATGTAATCCAGCTCTGTAATTTGATTTTTTTGCTTCTTCCAATAAAAAATATATATATATTCCTCAAAATTTCGTGTTACATTTTTTAGATTTCTCTTCAAGGTTGGAAAAAAGAATCCATAAAAGAGGAATATCTCTTTGCTAGACCTGAGTAACATGATTCTTTTGAATTTGATTATACCAAGGTTGATATTAAGGCTATTGTGAAAATATGTTGACATGATATTTCAAAACTAAAATGCCTCGTGAATGAGAATCCAGGAAAACTTGATATGTTCTAAATGTATAATTGGGTTTTAAGTGTGCCTGAATTACTATTGATAATCCTCTCCAAAAATGGCTATCATGGTGGAAAGGTAAACAATACCCACATTTAGGGGTCTAATAAATAAAAATCCAACATAATTTTGTAATGTCTACAAATCCACAATTATATAAAGATTATATGTTAGCAGTGAGAAGATATCCATTTGCTAGTAGCAGTCGCGACGTGTGTAACACATTGAATAAATTAATATATTTAGAGTTAGCATTTAGGATTAGGGTTTATATCATGGTTAGGGTTAGCATTAGGGTTAGGGTTTGGTTTAGATTTATTATTATGATTAGGGTTAGGGTTTAGTGTTAAGGTTGGGTTTATGGTCATAGTTAGTATGAGAATTATGTTAGGGTTAGGGGTAGAATTATGGGTTAGCATTAGTATTAAGATTAGGGTTAGGGTTTTGATTTTGATTAGAGATAGAATTAGAGTTTAAGTTGGGGTTATCATCATAATTAGGGTTAGGGTTAGGAATAGAGATAATATTAGGATCAAGGATAGGGTTACAGTTATGTTTAGAGATTAGGGTTAGGATTAGCGTTAGTATTGGGATTACCATTAGGGTTAGGTTTAGGGTTATAGATGAGGGGTATGGGTATGGTTGAGGTTAGCATATATAAAAAGGGTTAGGTTTAGAAATAGGGTGAGGGTAAGGATTAGAGTTAGATTTAGGGTTAGAGATTAGGTTTGGGGTGAAAATTAGGGAAAGGGTTACGGTTAGGGTTAGGATTAGAAATAAAATTAGGATAAGGGTAGGCTTACTTGGTTATGGTTAGGGTTAGAGATAGAATAAGGGTTAAGGTTCGGGTTAATGTTAGTATGGGATTAGGGTTAGCATTAGGTTTAGAGATAGAATTCGTATTAACATTAGGGTCAGCATTACCTAGTTAGGATGAGGGTTAGGTTTAGGATTAGGTTTAGGGTTATAGAATAGATCAAAGGTTGGGTTTAGAGTTAGGGGTAGGTTAGAGCTAAGGTTGGGTTTAGCATCAAGAATAGGGTTAGGGTTAGGATGAGATACAATTAGGATCATGCTTGTAGGGTTAGGGTTTGGATTAGGGTTAGGATCATGATGAGGGTTATGACTAGGGTTAGACATAGAATTAGGATTAGGGTTGGAGATGGCATCTGGATTAGGGGAAGGGTTAGGGTTAGGGTCAGACAAGAGATAGAATTAGGATTACATATGAGATTAGCATTATGATTAGGGTTAGGTTTAGGTTTAGCATTGAGGTTAGAATCAAGATTACAATTAGGGTTACAATTATAGATAGAATTAGGATCATGGGTAGGGTTAGAGTTTGGATTAGGATTATGATCAAGATGAGGGTTATGGTTAGGGTTAGACATAGAATTACGATTAGGGTTGGGGTTAGTGTTATGATTAGGGTTAGGGTTAGACTTTAGCTTAAAGATATAATTAGGATCACTAATCATAACCCTATTTGCACACTAACCCTAACCTTAATTAAAACCCAACATATTAGAACTCTAATTGTAATTGCAATCATACTCTAACCCTAATTTAACACTAACCCTAAGCCCTAATTAAACTCTAACCCTAACCATAGCCTAACCCCAACCCTTACCCTAATAGAATTTCAACTCTTATTGAACCCTAACCCTAACCCTAACACTAACACTAATCCTTAGCCTAATTAAACCCAACTCCTAATTGTAGTTCCTTAACCCTAACCCTAATTAGACCCTTATTGAATCTATTAATAATTGAACAATAACCTTGATCTCGATCCTAACCCTTTTGAACCCCACCCCTAATCCTAACCCCAAGATTTATCATAAAAATATTACCATAATCCAAAAAAAACTATAACCTAGAACCCTAAGTAGACAATTACCCTTATTGAAGTCTAACCAAGCTAACCTTGATTAGAATGTAACCCTAATTTAACCCTAACCATTATTAAATTAAAAACCTAACCCTAATTAAACACTAAACCTAATTGAACTCTAACCCAAGCATAAATAAACCTTAACCCTAGTCATAATTGAACATTGTTTAAACCCTAAACCTATTAAACACTAACCCTATCTCTAAGCCCTAATTAAATCCTAACCCAATTGAACCCTAACCCTAACACCAACCCTTAGCCTAACTAAACTCTAATCCTAACCATAATTGAACACTAACACTAAATTTGAATCCTAATTAAATCCTAACCCTAATTGACCCCTAACCCTAACCTTGACTCTAACCCTTACCCTAAGTGAAATCTAGGCCTAACCCTAATAGAACCCTATTCCTAACCCTATTCGGACCCCAACCTTAACCCTAACCCAAATTGACCCTTAACCTTAATAGAAAAATTACCTTAATTGAATCGTAATCCTAACCCTTATTAAATCCTAATCATAATTAAACCCTAACCTTAATTGCAACCTAGTCATAATTGTAGTCTAACCCTAAATGAACCATAACACTAACCCTGAACCTAATTAAATCATAACTCTTATTGAACCCTAATCCTTACCTTAACTATAATTGAACCCTAACCTTAACTCTAATCCTAATTGAACCCTTATTGAATTGTAACCCTAATTGAACTTTAACTATAAATATTACCATAATCAAATTTGAATTCTAACTCTAATTTGAAGCATTATCTTAGAACTCAAATCTTAACCTAATCCAAATCAAACCCTAATTGAACCCTAACCCTAAACCTAAACCTAATTGAAATCTAAGCCTAATGCTAATTAAACCTTAACTCAAATCCTAATTGAACCTTTATTGAACTCTAACCCTAACTTTGAACCTTAACCCTAATTGAACTCTAACCCTACCAAAGAACCTTAATTAAACCCTAACAATAACTCTAACCCTAATTCTAACCCTCACTCTAACATTAACTCTAACCCTAATTCTAATTGTAATTCTAAGTCTTGCCCTAATTGAATTGCAACTCTGATTGAACCCTAAACCTAACACTAACACTAATCCTTACCCTAATTGAACCCAACTCCTAACCTTAACCCTAACCCTAATTAGACCCTTATTGAATCTATCCATAATTGAACCCTAACCTTGATCTTGACCCTGACCCTATTTGAATCCCAACCCTAATCCCAAAAAATTTAGTAAAAATCCAACCCTAATTGAACCCTAACCCTAACCCTAATCCTAATTGAATCCCAACCCTAACCGTAATCCTATCCATAATGCTTACCATATTTGTAATCCTAATTCTAATAGCAATCCTAATGCTAATTGTAACCCTAACCTAACCATGTAATTAAGACATTAATTGAATTTCATGGGTGACAACATTGATAAATGTAACCCTAAACCTAACCCAAATTTGTTTTTTTTGTGCTTTTTATTTTTATAGAAAAAATATTACAAATTTTAGGTTTTGGGACAATTTCATAGAGACCTATACCAAAAGTTACTAATTCAACATATATTATAGACGGGTTTTGAAACTTTGTAATAGTGTGTATCAAAAGTGTGATAGTCCATTTTGATATTTCAACTAGCATTTTGTAGAGTTTTTTTAATCTTGTAATACTCTTATTATTCATTATTTTAAAAATTAATATAATTCTTAGTTTCATTTATGTGTTCAAATTATCTTCGTTATTTGATTACTTACTTTAATAAATCTCACATAAAAGATTATTCCAAAGATGATTTTAAAATTTTGAAAGCAAATTAAGTAGGTGCCTAGTAAGTCATAAGATCTTCCAAAAGATTGCATCATGTTGTATGACATATGTAGCATTCAAATAATGATTATAGTGCCACCTATTTATAGCTTCATGCTTTTTACAATATTATATAGTACATCAACTTCAAGTCAATCATTAACCTTTAAAATATTCCCTATATTTTTTAAAATTATATAATATATTTTATAAAATAAAAAGGATTCATGAGAAAAAAAAATTGTGATATTTTTTAATCCAAGATCCTTATTTAAAGACATGACCTATGTCTTATAAAGTAACAAACCTTTAGAAATAGTCACGATCTTTAAAACAGGGAGTCATATTTTTTCTCAAAAAATGGATTCCGCACATCTGATAGAAGCATATAGTATTGGGCGAAGGAATTTTCATTCATTGGTTGGGGTTTTGATATCAAATATCATGCATGAGTCCTCAAAGGTTAATAAATATCTTGATAATCAATGATTATGCCACTAAGCACCATCAAAGGCCAATGTAGCACTGAAATTCTTTTTTAATGCTGAAGCTTTTGCATTCTTCATACTTGCTCGTGCAACTTTTTGTCATGTTATCTAATTTTCTGTGTATAATTATTTATCCCTTAACTATTTTTCTATGTGAAGCCAAACTATAGCCTCTTTAGGGAAGTACAAATTACAAGACAACACTTGAATAAAATTAGTAATTGAATTTCCAATTAAATGTGGCCTTAGATTGCGCAAATCATAATTATGACTTTGTCAATGCCACCAAATATATAAATCTACTTAAATATGCAATGTTATAATGACATTTTTCCTAATCTAGCATAAGCGCAAGAAAGAGTAAAGAGATCTTAACATTGTAGTGTGGCTGAAATCCAAATTGTTATGAATCATGTATCAGTTAATTACAATTAAAAATAGGAATTAATAGCAAAACAAAAACAACATTTAAAATTATTAGCAAAACAAAAACATCTCCAGATTAAAAATTTAATTCTGTTGAACACATGAATTTTTTTGGCGAATTCTATTAAACAAACCCTAATTTATTTCAGAGATCAAATCTTTTAATCTTGCAAAATACAGGGAAAGAAAAAAACCCAAAAACTAAAACACAGCTTTGAAAAAACCCCAAATTCTCCAAAATTTAATGTACAAAACCCTTATATTCAATTTAAAACCATTAATTATATTCACATTCTTTTCTTCTTGGTCATGGTATTCCCCTGCTCAGAAACCCCTACACATCCATGATTTTGTTGGTGATGCTCTCACCTCCTCCACCCATTGTTCACGCCTGAAACACTGAACAAAGAACAAAAAAGATAAATGATTATAATTTAAGGTTTTCTTATTTAAAAAGATGTGCAGTGAATTTAACAGTTTGGCCTCATAATTCAACATTTGATTATGTACCTTAATCTCTGTCCTATCAGAGAAAATACACTACGACGAAAAGAACAGTCAAACCTAGCAGAGAAACTTCAACATCTGAAGCAGGAATTTGTCGGAAAATGAAAGGGCAAACCATAAAATCTTTTAATCCTGAGAAGCTCATCAGAATAAAAGCACTGAATATATTCTTGATCACCTTAAAATTTAAGGAATCGTATACTACAATAAACATTGTTTACAAAATTAAGGGAAAGCCCCTGCGAGTGTCCTAACTGTAACTGTACAGAACAATATCGATGCCAAAAATATTTTAAAAGGGAAGAACTTTTTTGAAAAACCTTGTGTGATATTGGCAACAGTGATGTTGATTCTTTTCAAGACCTGAAGGAATCGACGCACGTCATGGATGCATCTGACTTGGGAGTGCAAAGGGGATGAAGATCGACAGCATCATGATGAGAATAATGCCAGAAATCTCCCAAAAAAGTCTTAGCTCCATCCAAGCTGGGGAAATAAGGCGGCTCTATATAGATCTGAGATAGAACATCTGGAGCGCCGCTCGAACCCTTCATCTCCATGCTGCCCATAACGACAACCACCAACTGCTGGTACGAAAAGAAAAACGATCAATGAAAACGTATGACTGCAATCGAAAATCAAATGTTACCATCAATCAAACCTTTCAGCTTCTTCTTGCTAATTTCAATTCCGCTAGACTTTGTAATAGCTGGCAGCATTCGAATCATTTTTTTTTTCTTACACGGTTACATTTGCTGGCCTCCTATAGGGGTTGTTGTCATTGTAGGGTTACGCCTCTCAGCATAATTACACCTCTGGCATAATAATTATATAATTATTTCATACTACTAGTAGCATATTTGAGGCAGTTTATTTCATCCAATAAATTCTTCACATTTTTAAAAAAATCGGTAAGTGTTTCATTAGATAGATTTTGAAATAAAATCTGTCCAAATCAATCATTTTGCTAGACTTACCTTGAGCTAAATAATTTCTTTTGATATGTGGCTTTATCTAAATTATTTTTATTTAGAATTGTAAGTTCGTAATTGGACTCTGTTGGCAATAGATTGAGGCTTTCTTTTCATGTGAGGCCCAATCTAGGTGCTTATTATTCAGAATCATTGGTTCTAATCTATGAAACGAAAAAGTTATGGAATGTTATTTAAAGCTCCTTTTTCTCTATTTATTTTCCTTGTATTGAATAGAAGTGGGCACTGAATTAACAAGATTCATTAACTCTAGCATCCACCAAGAGATTTAATCATATAAGACACCCCTTGAAGAACCCCAGAAAGAGATATTTTTACCATTTACTTTGTATATTATTCAACAAGACATATATACCTTAATCCCCTCTAGATTCCAACACGTACCTCATTTATGGAGGATACACTTTTCGCTTACAACACCTCAAATTGTTGTTAGTGTTCTACTTTGTCAATCATCAAAATGATGCACAGTATTTTTTACAATTTAAGTCTAACATCTATTTTAGTGTATTTATAATATGCCAAAGATATTAATTTAAAATACATTTTCCCATCCAACTAAATATTTAACTTAAAATTATAGTTTGATTACAACTTAAGTTTATTAATTAGCTTTTTATCTACATTGTGCATAGGTCATATGATGTATTAGTTGGGGTCTTAACATAGAGTGTTCAACTATGGGTTCTTTCACTTGGTGAAGGTAAATAGTATAATTAAATGTAAAAAATAAGTAATTAGGAAAAATAGTAAGAATAAAATACAAATAAATTAAATAGTTATGAAAATTTTCCACTCTACAGAGAAATTAAATTCTATGTAAGAAAGATTAATAATCTATTATTTCTTCTTCTATTGAAGGTGTAATACAAAAGAAGAATGATTGTAGGAATAGCATGTGGCATCCTCATAAGATGGTCATCTTAAACTAAATTTTGATGAAGTAGCAAGGGGCAATCTAGGTTTGGCAAGTGCAAGGGTTTATTTTGTAGGATGAGAATGACATGTTTTTAAAGGTGGTTTTGTCTTTCTAGATTTAAACGTAAATAATAAAGTTGTTCAGCTTTGTGATATTGGAAGGATTGAAAATAATGTATAAGTGTTGGTATATAAGATGTTAAGAGGTTGAAGGTGACACTTAGGTTGTCAGTAATCATTGTCTAAAGAGACAAATTAATGATTAGAAGTGAAAAATTTTAGAAAAAAGTTATTTGCAAAGTAATGAATTTCAAATTATTTCATTTAAGCATTGATATAGGGGAAGCAATACATTAGTTGATAAAATTAGCTAGTATAGGAATTGATCAACTCACTTTTGCAATTAGAGTATGGACCTAATGGAATAGTAGCTAGATGAGTTCATTCTTTTTAAGAATAGACAATTTGATCTTCTTACCATCCCAACTTTTCGGTCACTAGAGTTCTAATAGATTTTATTTGTCACATCCCACATAGTCAAAAGACCAGGACAAGGTTTCAACGCTGAATTAAAGGAGAAGCATGGGCATCGTAAAAATAGATGAATAGGAAGGGACAAGGGGAATGGTGCCATTATGGGCACCATGTGAAGGAAGAAAAAGAGACCGCCAAAAATTGATTATGGATGGCCACACATTTAGTAAGGCATGGCGATCCTTTACTTGACCTTGAAATATTGCAAGTCAAAGGAAAACGGATGGTGTGCATGGCAAGAACAAGGCCACGACCACTTTAAAAGATGTTCTTGAGCATGGTTCAAGGCAAGGAATAGAGGTGATGTTAAGGTAGTTTAAAGAAGAAAAAACCTCCAAAATGTGAGTAACAGAGGAGAGGGATTTTGTAGAAGAGATGCCACACAGAGAGGAGGAATCACAAGAGAATGGAAGGGAACATAAGGAGAAGAGAGGAGGAGGTCCTTGGGCCCTTGTTGGGGTTGTTTTCTAACATAAAAGGTACTAAGAAGTAGAGGAATGGGAGGGTCAATGAAGTCCCTCAAGGAAACATGGCCTTAGGGAATGCTCAGATTACAAGATATGCACAAAACAGATTGTTGAAAAGGCTTTAGAAACTTTCAAGAAAATACAATTGGTAGGCGAAAGGATAAATTCCACAACCAATGCCAATCTCCTCCTTTCCTGCACTAAAAGGAGATTATTTGAATAGACTATGAATGTCCATTCAAGATAAGTGATAAATGAATTTTGTGGAGAAGAAAAGAAAGAGAAATTGTGGGGCAAATATGTAAGCTCTATTTTGGAAGGAGAGAATAGAGGGACATAAGTAGAAGGAGATGGGATGCATAGAGAGATAGGAGGATGGATAGGCATCCAACACCATGGAAAATTAAGCACTAAGGAGACAAGAAAGAAAGAAGAAGAGAGAATTAGATTGTGGAAGAATATGTGGAGTGCGAAAGGAGGAGGCAACTGTGGAAATTTTAGAAGAGTATGGCATAAGATTAGAGAGGCAATGGGTAGCAGTAGGATCTTTGAATAGGTTTCAAGCTAGATTCTACTAGATTGCAAGCATTCACTTTGCCTATGATAAAAAGAGAGTATGTAACAGGTTATAGGTATCGATCAAAGAATTAGGGAAATCAAATCTAATTTCACCAGTTGGCCTTCCTAAACTCCCCCTCACTATAAAGGAGACATTTGATCTAGAACAAGATAAGTAACTCATATAATTTAGGATATCTAATATATTAACCTTGTGACCCTTTAATTATTATTATAGTTATATTTAAATGGGTAATAGAATATAAATATATATGAATGGATGGATAAAAGTTCCAAGATTTTTGATATGGATATTTGGTTTATGAGGTTTATCATTGATTAGGATTATGTTAAATGTGAAGAACTCAAATAATGAGTAAGGTACATAATTAATCAGTAGATATTCTTAAATTGGATACTAAGTTAATGTTCTTGTGTGTGAGACCTAGTGGATACTCCTACTAGGTTAGGAATAAGGGTGAATAGTGTTGTCAAAGTCTATGGATATAGATAAGTATGATTTGGTAACATGTAATTTCTCAAACTTTAAAAAATTGAAACCCTATCAATTAAGTAAAAGGGAAGTGTGTCCCTAGTGGTTATCAAATGAAGCTTATTAATAGACATAAGAATTCAAATGGTAAATTTTCTATCTATCTGAACCATACCATCTTTATGCAATTATAGGATAATCCTTTGAGATTAAATTATTTCATTTTCCAAAGGCTTGAACATTTGACTATACAAAAGCGGAGGGGACATATATTCTTACCTTACTATTTTACATGGAATGAGGTGGGTTAAAAATATAACCATATAGACCTCTTTATGTATTTTGAAGTAGGAACACAATTACCTAATCTAAGTTTTGTATTATGGATGCAAAATAATGTAAGTGATGATGACTTGTTTTAGTAGTACTAGAGCCAAATTGTACTAAACTTGTTTATCATGTTTCAAGTTGACACTATTGGTAACCAACTTGGGATTGAGGATAAAGGATTAATATGATGGCATGATGTCTATTGGCCTCTTAATATGAGAACCCCGATAGGGGAATTATCATGAGAATGAAGGACATTATAATATGATTGTGTGCTAGATGGAAGGTGGCAACTATTTAATTTGGCAATGATTTTGAGATTGTTATGCGATAAATCTTATGTAGGATCTCTTGATAACTTACTAACGACCATTATTAGTAGAAAGGGAAAGTATGAATAAACGATATAGTCTATGAAGTAGACTATTATAAGAATATGGAATTGCACTATAGAGTAAAATAAATTAGAAGATCAAGAATATTATTAGTAGAATATCATATTGTGAATAGATCCTTGAGTATTGCTACATTTATTACTAGGAAAATTATCCTAATGGTGACATTTAATCTATTGGGCTATTCTCATACATGAATGTTTGAGGGTTTCCTCAGTATCATAATATAGCACTTGGGTCAAGATATCAAGAACCAATATACTTGTGATATCTAAGATTTCCAAATCACGTTGTATACATGTTATCATGTTTAGACCTAAATAAGACCCTATGTTATAAACTATGTGGTAATATCATCAGAGTACCAAATGCGACATGATGTCCTTGATATGTAATTGTAAGGGTTTTGGGATGCTCACTTTGAATTAGGATCAATACCAGTGGGAGGTCTAATTAGAGATCTTGAAGTCTTTAGATGAAAGTGTTATAGTTTAAGCTAGATAAATTGGGAATAGTGTCAAATTCCTTGCTTGTTGTTCAACACTATTAACTATTGGTAATCATTTAAAAGAAACCATGTTGGAGTAAGACATAGTAATTAATAAACCCTAGGTCATGGGAACCTATGTGTAGGTGTCCTTTGAGAAACCTTGTAAGGAGAACTACATGTAACTTTGATCTGTTTGGAAGTGGGTATGTAGGCAGTCCTTGGGTGAAGGATGCCCCTATGACCTCAAGTCCGTAGGGGGAGTGTCTAGGGTGATAACTCCCATATTTTTGGGTTGTTCCCAATTGGTTCGACTTCTCTCTTTAGTAGGATTTAGATGAGGCTAAAATGATATTAGATGGTTATGAAAGAGTTAAGAAAAATTGATAACTTGTATTTAATACACAATGTGTCTATGAATTGTAAGTTGAATGAAGGGAATAGATTTTAGTACTTAGTTGTGGTTACATTTTGAGTTCAGCTTGTCTTGTGTTGGTTCTAGGTGATTTATTTTATTTTGTTGTGAATATTAACCTCAGACTTATTTGACTATGTATAGGCCCTCTTAAATTATTCGATTGTGATCTACTTATCTAAGTTAGGAACCTATCTTCTAGTTATAGTGCTAAGCATGAGCCAAGGAGCAATACTATGATGCTCGAGATTAACAATAGTCAAGGAACGGTACTATAATTCTTGAGATTGATAGTAGTCAAGGAGTAGTACTATGACGCTCGAGATTGATAGTAGTCAAGGACCAATACTATGATGCTTGAAATTGGCAATAGACAAGAAGCCATACAATGATGATTGAGATTGACAAATAGTCAAGGAGCAGTAATGATGCTCGAGATTGATAGTATAGTCAAGGAGCAATACTATGATGCTTGAGATTGGAAATAGTCAAGGAGTAGTACTATGATGCTCGTGATTGATAGTAGTCAAGGAGCAATACTATGATGCTCAAGATTGACAGTATTCAAGAAGTAATATTATGATGCTCGAGATTGATAGTAGTAAAGGAGAAATACTATGATACTAGAGATTAATAGTTTTCAAGGAGCAATACTATGAGGCTCGAGATTGATAATAGTCAAGGAGCATACTACGCTAGTGATGGACATCCTTGGTTGCTTATTCGTCTAATGAACTGTACAAAAGAGAATTTCTAATGAAGAATAGGTAGGAGACAGTTGGACCAACCTCATATTATAGTTTTGGCCTATCTTGATGTGAAAAATGGTATCTTAGACTATTAGAGGTAGGTAACACCATAGGATCATGAAGTGATATTAACCTATGTGTAATTCAGTGTGTTTATACACTAATGCCTCCCTAAGTACTTGCATAAATGGTCTAAGGTTGTACACATTGATATATTGGTGCCCTTTCTAGTGATGATATCGAGTAGTATAGGATGCTTGATTGTTGTCATAACATGCTTATATGATTGTAAATTAGGTAGTGGGATTTGTGCATCCATTTCCACTTTAATAATTGTTTATGTGAAAATGTGATTTATTGTGTGGATTGTCACATTAGATATAGGTGATGTATGCTTTCTTAGCCATGGTTGTACTTGTGATGTACACATGAGATCATTACCATTATATTTTTGATATGCATATGAACCAATCACTATGTACTTGTGATATGTATTTGTGACATATGTTGGAGCTAGTCATGATGGCATCATGACATATGTTGAAGCTAGTAACTATGTATATGTGATGTATGTTGGAACCAATCACTATGTATATGTGATGTGTATGGGCTAGTCACCTTGTGTATATGTTATATATGCTCGAGACAATCTTTATGGGAATTGGGGGATTTTGGAATGATATGACCCTTGTGTATTTGTGTATTTTTGCACACTAGGGATTAGTTATGTTTGGTATGAAACTAACACTGATGGAAAAATATTATCATTATATTACAATGGGATAAGTTGATAACTTATAGCTTAATGAATGGTCATGGTCTAAAGGTGAGATCAAATATCTCATACAAGAAGAGAGAGTAAACTCCCTCTAATATTGGTGGGTGAACTATGAATCCTTTTATTTCATGCAAAGGGATATCTAGATAGGGTCATCAAGAATGAACCCTCAAGGCTTAGGTCTAGGTCTAGGAATGACCTTAACCTTGGGTGCTTACCATTCCTATGTGTAAGAATATAGGTCACAATGTTGAGTTTATGCGACTAGGGTGAAGGAGAATTTTTAAAATTAGCACTTCTAAGCTATGTGGAAGATGTTCAATCAATAAAGTTTGGTATTTGTTCTAAAATTATTTAAGAAAAAAAAGTGGTAGCAACTGAGGGACGGTTGATACATTATTTTGATGCTATTTGTGGTAATATTTTAATGATGAGGTAGAGTACTGTAACTAGTTAGAATTATGGGAGCTTCACTATCTAGAGGGATAATTTTGGTTAATGCAAATGGAGAGATTTGAAAGTCTTTATTAGTCTTTAAAGGTGTAATGAGCCTGAAAGAGATATGGAGAGGACACGAAGCAGAAGAATTGGACCTTAAATGAGAGTAGTGTCAAATGAAAGGCTCAATGGGATTTTTAATATTTTGGATGTAGAATCCTTATTTCAAAATGTTTCTTGGAGAGGATATGTTAAGCAACTCATAATTATCAAGAACAGATGAAACAATATTTGTAGACTTTGTTCATAAACTAAAGTCATTAGTTAAAGATGCGGTGGATTATGCATTCTCTATTGCCTATTAAGAAGCTTTTGATTATGGTTGAAAACTATAATGAGGAGATAGAAGAAATCAAACGAGGTATGTAAATTTGTAGGTGAAAATGGTTGAGTTTGAAGATGGTATGTCTATAGTAGATAAAAGAATTTTAGATATAGAATTTTTTTATTGGATTTGACTACGGTATTGGATAATATGAGGGTGGTATGAAGAGGTGGAAATATCCAACATGTTTATGATTCCATCCATCATGGGGAGGTGTAGCTCGAGTAGAGAAAAAGGATTTTGTTGATACGAGAGTTATGTTAGTTGATAGGTGGACTTCTTGTTGCCCTAACAGGATTTAGCTTCTATGTTTTGTAAAGTTTTTTGTGCTCGACATTATAGGATAGTTTTTGTATAATTTTTAGTATGGATGGCATAAATCCATATGTAATTTTATTATCTTGGGAGTGATTCTATGTACAACTGCATTACCTTCAAAAAAACAAAACAATTTTATTTATTTTAACACATATATATGAGTTAAAATAATCTTCTATTTTTGTTATTATTATTTTTGTCTAGTTGTTTAATATTGTTTCTGTTAAGATTAAATTACCATCTAACTTGTAAATCCTATGTCATATTGCATTGTTCCAACATCCTTGGAAAGTGTCTCTAGGCATTTAGGATGAATTGAGAAAATGTTTTGTAATAGTTATTCTCACCATTGTTTGTATTACATTCATAAGGGTTGATGGGTTCCACTAGAAATGGTAAAGGTAACTTATGGACATAAATATTTAATATTTTTTTTCCCACATATGGATGCTTAGAATGGGATAATAAAAGATAAGGAAAGGAAAAATGAGTAACTATTGGTATTCTCCAAGTGGGAGCTTGGAAAGAGACATCATGTGGCTCTTGGTATTCCATCATTTATTGCATTTAATGTAATGTTTATCTTTCAAGTTTGGGCACCCAAGTTGGAGGGAAAGTAATGGAGAAAAAATTGATGTCCTTTGTTATTCCATGGAGGATTTCCAAGGGTTGAATTGTTTGGATTGAAAATTCATCTTTGGAAGACTTGTTTTGGGCTTAAGACCTCATCACACATATATAAAATCAACTCTTTGGTATTGAAACAATGATGAACAATTGAATGCAATGTTACTCTATAGGAACAAGGACGGGTTGATCCATAAAAAGGTTTCTCACAAGTACACAAGTGTTTCCATGTTAGAGGCAAAGAGGAGAATGGAACTTAATATCATTTATTTCATGGTAATGCATACTTTGCCTCTCCTCTTAGTGAATTTTTTTCCCGCAAGGGTTTCTCCGCGTAAATCCTATGTTATGTGATGCTCTTGTGTTGTTGATTTATGCCTCATTGTTGATATTTTATGTTGATTTTATTCTTTATATATTGTTAGAATTTCACATAAGGTAGTGTTTATGCTAGCTAATTTTTTGTATCATAAAGAAGATGGATCTAGTCATGGTAATTCTATATTAAGGAAGCTTAATTTTTAGATTTGTATATAAGTTTCAAATTTTCATGTTGTTGTAGTCCAAGCCTTAAATCTCATCCATTGAAGTCATATTTGGATAGATATTGAATTTCCCAACAATTGCTATTAGATCTTGTTTATTTCTCATCATTTTCTATGTTTTATGATTCAGGTGTTAGTTCCATGTGAACCTTAGGAGTGTGATTTAATACCCACCCACTTTTTGTGAATGTGTAATATTATTTGTTATAAATGATAAATTAGACACATTCATAAATCATAATAATAATAATAATTTATATTTTTGTTGTAATACATGCATATAAGAGAAGTTAATTACCATTAATTATGATGAAGGTTTAAAACTAATGACAATAAATGTTTTGTTATAATTTACCTAGGGTGATAATTAAATACTAATCATACATTAAGATTTTAGAGTTGATATTGAATTTTAAAATTATTTAAATTTAAATAGAATAGATTAGGTACTTAGCTTGAAAATTAACTTAAGAATTTTCTACCAAGGATGTAAATTGTTACGCCAAAGTGCTAAAAATGTTTGAATCTATCAAATGAACACCTTAGAATTTGTAAATGGATTGTGATCTGCTAATTTAGGTACATGCCTACATAAATGAACCACACAATTATAGAAGTGAACCTAGCATATGGATCTAAACCTATCACATGGGATTGAACTTGTTGAAAGTTGATGATTAGCAAAAGGTCTAAATCTATTTGCTACACTTGTGTCTACAAAAGAGTAATGTCTATAGAAACCTTTCGGGAGATTGCTAGATAAGGATTTTGATTCTCCTTTGGTCAAGCCCCTAGGTGGGCCAATGTAATGATAATGAACAATGATTGAGGACAATAAGCCAACAAGCAATGTGCCTAGCATGATAATGCAAGCATATGTGATAATTTGATTCTCCTTGAATGCTCTTGTATGAATGTTTTGATTAAGGGGGAAAACAAGTTTTGAATGGACCTGAAACCATTAACAAACAGGTTTTAACGGGGACCTGAAACCCACACAAAGGAACCAAGCTACAATAGAGTATATCAAAGACAACCAATAGCAAACTACAAGCAGATTATAAAAGATTAGCATGAAGGCTTAAATCTACATCAAAAAGAAAGGTTTTAAAAGGGAACCTTAAACCCAAAACAACCAAAAATTACAAAGGAACTTGGACCCAAGAACAACTTGAGACGGCCAGGAAACCATCAACCTGAATCACCTTGATTACAACATAACAATTACTAGCACCAACTAGCAGCAAACAACTAGAGATGGTCAGGTAACCATCAACCTAAACCAACCAGACAACAATACAACACTTGTCAGCACCATCCAACAAAATCAAACTCCCCACAGGTCAATAAGAGAGTTAGGAATTAGAGAGAAACACTGAAGATTCTCAGCACACACACCACACTAGTCAACTCGCAACACCAACCCGACCTCCACCTCAATGGGAAGGGGCTCCCCTCTATTAGAGAGGATGAAATGAGACCCAAAACCATAGAAAATAGGAATTCCCACCCAATCCACAGCCCACCTCTCCACCTCAATAGAAGAGGGCTCCACCTCCAAAGAAGACCATAACTGAAAAAATTGAAGGGAAGAAGCTACACCCATAGTAAAGAGAACCATAACATCCTTTGGAAAAGTAATAAAATGGAGCACTGAGGAAAAAACAAAGCACTCCTCCACCATCAGCACACCCCCATCCTGGAAAACAAACTTTAGGACTCAAAAGGGGGGGAACATAGAACTAAGAAAAACTGACTCACAGTTCGAAAGAAAATCACCTAGCTAAACCAGAGCAACCCGAGACACCCAGCTAAGCCATAGCCACAAATGAAGAAACGTAGCACTCAGAGAAAACACATCCCCATACTAAAAATTGAACAAAAGGACCCAAGAGTGGGGGATCATAGAAAAAATAAAATACAACTGGCAACCCAAGAAAACCTTACCAACCACCATTACCAACAAGCACTTTTTCCTTCCAAGAAACAAAATTAGCAAAAGACGAGGATGGAAAAGAGCCACTCCACTGAGGCCAACTAGAGGACCCAACACCAAAGGAAGCACTCCCCACTGGGAGCAGAAGTGAGAACTAGAGAGGAGAAACCTCCCTGCCCAAAAAAATAACTAGCACCAAAGAAGAAATAATGGGACTCGAAAGAAAAAGGAAAAGGAAAGGAAAGCCTCCAAGCAGAGAGAGTAGAGATCCGACAAGACAATGAATAACAACCTCCAACCCTACATGCCATTCAGAGTCTGAAACACGTCAAAAACTGTCCACAAACAACTCCACCAGAGACAGAACAAAAACCTCAACCCCAAGTAATGAAGGCACCCACACAAAGGTATAAAAGCCCTAGAAAGGCCAGAGAGAGCCAATAAATCCTACATACGGAGAAAGAGGAGAGAAGGAACAACAAGAAAGCTCTTGTATGAATGTTATTTAATCTTTTTCATGGTATAATCCATTATGATTTCAAATGATTATGGAATGTCCTTAAATGCAAAAAAATAACACACAAAGTCACACAAATGTGTGCTAGGTCAACTCACAATGAGTACTAGTTGGAAGGGGTGACAAAGTTAGAATTATAATTTGAGTTTTAAAAATTTGAGGTTCTTTTTTCATGTGTGTGGGAATGACTTTGATCAATTGTACACCCATAGATTTAAACCTTGGTGAAAAATGTGTGATCAAGGGATTAGAATCAATTCTTAGAAATGAGTGATGATGAGGAATAGTTGGGGTAAGGTCATAAGTAAAATTAGATACACAAATATGCCACTTTTGTACCTCTAGTTACAAGAAGAATGTTGGGAATCAAGGTGTCTAAACCTTGGAAATTCCTATGTTATTTATTTATTCTTTTTTTACATTTTCCCGTGGATATTATCATTTATATTATTAAATATTTGTGCTCCATCAAAAATGGCATGAGATTTTGAGTTGGCACGTTTGCCACATGTCAATTCCTTCAAAAATAAGTTATTAGCTATCCAAAGATGCACATTTAGTGATCTAACATGGAAATCCTATTTTTAAGGAAGTTATGATGGATTCTATGATAATTGTAAGGGATAAAAGTAGGGGATATCATTTTTTACATGAGAATCAGTTATGACATGTGCAAGAGAATCTTTTCATAAGCTATTGATGGTCTATGATGCATGTAAGAACATCTCCTATTTTATAGGTATTTTTTATGACAACTTGTAAGAGGGTGTAAAGTCATGTAAGAGACCATGTTTAGCATGTAAGGTTCTTATGGATTTCTACCATGATATTTTGGAGCCTTGTTTTGACCCATGTGGTAATGTTTATGGTGGCATTTTGAGCCCCCATGAGTCTATATATTGATGGATTGAGATGGAGACATGATGGGATTTTTTATAGGTACACAAATGTTGGATTAGATGCAAGATTGAGGAAATTATATGTATTGTAATATATTTGAATAATAATATAGATTTATTCTCTTTTCTTAATGTATTTTTTATCAGAAAGAGTTTTATCCCTATAAATCCATGGGTTAAATGTGTATGGCTCTTGAGTTATGTGATTTCTTTGCAGTTTGAATCATTTCTCTGTTAATTTCTACAAGTTTATATTTTATATTTTCAAACTAAATTATATTTCCATAATGTAGTGATTTCCTTCATTTCTAACAGAAAACACCTCCCCACTTATCATCAAGAGAAAAATGCCATCTAATGGAAAGGAGTCTCCCATATTCATTTAAACAAATTGCTACCTCTTATGTACATGACTAGATAATGTAATGTGCATATGTATTCATGAAGATGAAGTGTTTGTAATTTTGCATACCTACCATGATGATCCCTATGGAGGGATTTTTTTTTCCAAAAGAACAACATTGAAGATAATGACAAGTCACTATTGTTCCATGCTACATAAGGGTGTAGTTTGATATACAAGAAGGTGTGAAAAATTTCAAAGGATGGGTCATCCTACTGGGAGTGATGAGATGCCCTACAACCATAATTGGTGTTGGAAAATTTTAGTAAATAGGGCATCAACTTCATTAATCCAATCGAACCTCCTAATAAGGAATATATATTGGTTTATATAAATTATTTGACAAAGCGGGTAGAACTCAAAGCCCTGTAGGGATAGAAAGGTGATAGAACTAATGTATGAATAAATTTTTACTTGCTATGAGGTGTCTCAAGATATTTTCACCAATCAAGGGCCATAATTTACATCAAACTTCATTGCAGCATTGGTTAACAAGTACAAATTCGAGAACATGAAATCCAACACCTATCATCCATAATTTAATCATCAAGTTGAGCTAAAATAGAGAGATTAAAACAATTCTAACAAAGTTAGTAGTATTACACCATAGAGACTAGGTGGCTTTCCTACCTAAAGTAAACTAGGCATATAAAACTACGTAGGAAATAACAAGATTTACACCTAATGAATTGGTCTATGACATAAAGGTTGTCCTCCAATTGAATTTGAATATAAGAATTTAAGGATGCCACTTCAATTAGGTATAGAACTCTCTACAACCCAACAAGATCATTTGATCATGTAGCTTAAGTCTCTTGATGAAGTAAGAACAAAGGTCATTCACCACACAAATATTATACAAAATTAGAGGATCAAATAACACAATCAATAAATAAAATCAAATGTATTTTAGAAAGGTGACTCTAGGTATGAAGATCACATAGGAAAGTTACAAACTTTATGGTTGTGCCCCTGTAAAATTGAGGAGGTATATCCAAATAGTGTAGTTAAATTGACTATAGATGATCGTGACATATTTTCATTAATAAACAATGGACACTGCTTAAAATTATATAAGAATCTATTGGAAAAAGATACCTTCCTACTGTATTTCACACATACAAGAAGCTTTAGTCTTGAAGCACAAATAATTTTACCATCATCAACAAGTTATCAACACATATCATCAGAGGACGAGCTTCCAAACTCAATCATTGATGCTTTATACATATGATATTTTTCATTATTTTTCTATCAAAATAATCCCAGCTTTAGCAAAAACCTTCAAGAATTGTTGGATGAATCATACAATACAATTTTATTGCCCATCTAGCAATGAGTACAACTCTCTATTCCATAAGTCACTATTAGAGGATACTATAGTAGTGGAAATTGTAGCCACTATTAGAGGGACCTATAGCAACTACACATGTAGCCACTATCAGAGGGACATGGAGCATTTACACCCAAAACCATTGTCAGAGAGACCTATTGTAGCTACACCCATTGGAATTTTATTTTCTTTTTGTAGACACCGAAAACTGACTTAACACATTTTGTCTAAACCATCATCATTTCTCACCATCATCTATTATCAACCCTTCCATCACTATTAATTAAATAAATTTAATTATTTAATTAATTAATTATTTTCCTCTAACCACTTTAATTAAATATTTTAATTATTTAATTATTTATAATATTTCCTCATTCACATTAATTAAATGATTTTAATTATTTAATTAAATTCTTAATTTTCCTCTATCCACATTCATTAAATAATTTTTAATTTAATTAAATCATGCATTCCTCTCATCCAACATAATTAAATAATTTTAGTTATTTAATTAGCTAATATTTCCTCTAAAGTTAAATAAATAAATTTATTTATTTAATTTGACTTTTTAATCTTTAAATATTCTAAAAATAAATAAAATTAATATTTATTTATTTCTTAAATATATCATTCTATTTATATTCTTCCATTTTTAAATTTAGTGACCATCTCTAAATTTAGTGAGTTAATTGAAAAGCAACTCAGTTCACTCTCACTCGTGATTCCACTTCATTAAACCATGTAGCCAATCATCTAATTCATACAGCCACTTAACTCCACATCTTATCCCTTCATCTTGACACATGTGACTTGAATGTTCCTCATGATCTCTCAACCATTCTCATCTGTCGATCTCTCCAATCATCCTACCTCATTGATCAAATATTAGTGAAAGCTATAAAACACCCATAATTTAGCCTATCAATCTCTCAACAAATTTTGATGAATCTTGTATCCATATTGCACTCATTTTTCTATCAAGGTTATGCTAAGGTTATTGAGAAACCCGCATACATTTATCAAATTAGCATTATCACACACAATGAAGTAAGACTAGGTATGTTGGTGGAGGTAAAGTAGTTATTTATTTCATTTAATTTACTTGTGTGCACACTCTTTTAAAGGGGGTTATTTTATTATTGGAATTGGGTTTATTATTGTTTTATTCTCATGTTATATTTTAGTAATTCATAATTGTCCTTTACATTCTAGCATGCTCAATGAGACCCACATCCTTGAAATTTAGGTTGCAAGTGTAAAATATCACATTTAACTGCAAAACAACACTTTTTATAGTAGAACGATACATCCAACAACATAATGGTGATTTTAAAAATACTTTGGTGGATCTTATACTTATATTGATCCATCTAATCTTTGTCTAATTATGTTTGTAGGTACAAGTTAGAAGAATGGCACATCTAACAATGCAGTGGCTCTTTTGACTGTCCTTAGGCACATTTGATACGCATAGTGGCACTTTGATAGATTGACAATCATTGGGAGAAGATAACGTAAAAAAAAAACTATTGACGAATTTGGTGCAAGGTTTTTATTGTTTTTTATTAAGTAGTTACACACTTTGTTTGGATTTTAATAAATGAACATTGTATTCCATGTTTGGTGAAATTTAAGTGTGTATGCTCTCCCCTTGCATCTAGTGCAAGCTTGGGAATCAAAATTAGTTCTTTATTTTTTATTTTTAGTAGGGGGATTGCTTGGGTATTTCATCACCTCAAGGTTGATGTCAACCAAATTTTTTGGCAAGGTATATAAAGGAGGGAGAGCAAAATTTTTACCTCAAAGAGTGGCCAACACCGTTCAAGCCAAGTCATGAGACCCTCAATCTATCAAGACTTATTTGGTGAGGGGAAGAGGGAAGGCCCCCTAATCTCATACACTATTATATGGGGTCACTATTCTCTATGAACCTTATTTTTAGAAGCCTAAGACCTTCGATCGTTAATCTAGTCATGGTGCAAGGTATACTATCATGCCTGAAGTTACTCAACATGTATTTTCCTAAGAAGAGAGGATTTATTTAGAGGTGTATAAAACCTTCAATGGAAGGGGAAAGGTGAGCCCTTGAACCACTACAAACATATATATTCCCTATTGAGAGTGGAATGTGCATGTGTAATCCTACGATATTCTAGGTTGGGCCCACACAAGTGTGACACAAATTTATTGAATACTCAGGATTTTTATCGCGCTTGGCATGTTTCCTTGCGAAGACTGCAAAATACCATTTATAATTACTACCTTGAAATCATTAGCCACCTTGTTTACTCTTTTATATCTCTTGCCAGATTTTTCATAAATCAGTCCAAAACTTGTAAAAACTTACCAATAATTACACAAAGTTGCACTTTTGAGTCCAAAACTACACTTTTGAGTCTAAAATTATGCATCTAAGACATTAGATAGTGTCTTTTATTTCTTGATATTCTTTCCATGCATCTCTCAAGCATAACTACATTTTTTATTTATAATGTATCGCATCTAATATCTAGAGTCATGTATTTGACTATCTTTTGGTGCATTTGACCATCCTTTGGAATATTTGACTATATTTTGGTACATGTTATTATCATGTGTTTTTTACTATCCTTTGATATATATGATATACATAATTGTGCATTTGATCACATAGTTGCACTTTTGAAATGAGTCTTAATTAAACAAATTTTTGATAAACCTGCACACTTTTCCAATAGAGTTATACATTTGAAACATGGCGTGTTTCTTTTAAACATTCTTTGTCACTTTTGATACCTATTGTGGTATTTTGATAGTACTATGGTGCATCTAATATCAACAATTGTGCTTCTAATTCATATAATGATTCTTTTGACCTTTGTTAAAAATTTTGAAATTCTCCAAAAGTCAGTTTTCAAAACCTTTGACCAATCAAACCTAAATTTGAAGACCTATAGCACACTTGACCTATAGTCACCATTCATTATCCATCAAAAAATCAAAATTCATATGCATTTAATATCATCCCTTTTTGGACTTTAGAGTTACTATCCTAAGATTGGACAAGCATCCTTATCATCATCATAATTAGTTATCCAAGCATCCAACGACCAAAATAGTCATAATCTATTATAGATCTTCTATCCTTTATCACTAATTTAGAATTTTACTTAAGAAGCTTCATATTTCAAGTAGATAATTGAGTTAGTGCAATTCAGTTGTGGGAAAATGTTGAACAAGACAACTGAGAGGGGGGGTGAATCAATTGTGACAAATCTTTAAAACTTCCACTGGAAATTAGATCAATTACAATTCCTTTACTCTGCTAAAATAATTAATCATTAATTGCAAGGGCATAAACTAAAAGCATCACACATACACATAACACCAGATTTATGTGGAAAATCCAATGAGGGAAAAACCACGGTGAGGATTATCTCACAATATAAGGAATATCAAAACCAATTACAAAGGCTCACTGCCAAAACAAGACTCACTGTCCAACAAGGGTTAACCACCCGGAGGGCTCACTGCCACATAGATACAAAGAAGATAGAAGAGATATGTTATAGAGAGAATACAATCTCAATGCAACATATATTTCCACCATAATTATCTCAAACACTTGCAGACGTGCATGAATGACAAAGTACACCTTTAGTTGGTTGGATCCAAAAACTCAGTAATTAGATTTCACACTGATCTACCAAACTCACATCACATACACATTGTTTTGCATCTACTTCGCATCTATCTTACTCTATTTATTTTCAAGTTATCTATTTGTACACATTTCACCAATATCTCGTCCTATATTTATACCATCTTCAACTTTGAAACATATCCAAAGTCATTCATACAACATTTAAATTCAAATTAGGTTGGTGCCAAAAAATTCTAGGGTGGAATTAGAATGAGGGAAACCAAACACATGCTTGATAAGGACCCAAATAAGTCCCAACACATTTCATAAACTTCACGAGTAGTGTTTAACACAAGGTCGACCAAACCAATGTAAAAAGCATAGAACAATTAAGCACACACAACCCTTAATACAATCCAATCTTTCTAGACAAAAAAAATATCTTCAACATAATCATATCAGCTTGACTCCAAAATCACAAGACATAAAACTTGAACAAGAATAAATACGAAGCAACTACATTTTTTCTGGACCTCAACCAAATACCCTGAAAAAGCACAATTCACAACTGGTGAACATAACTCACACTATACAACAATCCAGAAGCCCAAAATCTGGATATGGCAGCTTCCAACAATCATGATCAGCATATCTAAACCACACGAACATAAGACCAAATCTCAGAGCAAAACCCGAAGCAACCACTGAATGCTTTCAACCTTTTCCATTACAATTTTCTCAATATCCTTGACATATACAAGCAATAACTTGCATCAATGGCATCAATGACAACAACAACAACTAGTTGATAACTAATTAACCAATTGACATCAATGACAACACCTTCATTCTTGAAACAATCTCCCCCTTTGTCATTTATGGCAACACATGATGTGAAAAACCATCAAAGACACCACAACATCTTTGAATACAATTTCCATTATTTTACTTTCTCCCCCTTAGTAGGACACTCTCTTTCACATGATACTCTCTCTCTCTTTCACATCTTTCTCTCCCCCTTTGACATCAATGGAAAAGGAAAAAGATATTTTACATTAATTTACCCTTTGACATTGAAAACAAAAATACTCTTTTGATGACAACACATGACACTACCTACTCCCCCTATGAAGTATCCACCAAAACATTAGTCTAGAAGAAAGATAGATCCATAGACCCATTGGACTGATGCATCTCCATATACATCTAGTTCAATAAAAGAGGGGCAATAACCCCTAACTTCTCCCGAAGATACTCAAAAGTATCTTTAGGAAGAGTCTTCGTAAATACATCAACAATCTAATCCTTTGTAGGTACATACTCAATTTTTACTTCATTATCCACAACCTTCAGTGATACCTAATAGATATATGCTTTGTCCTCAAGTGCATCAGTGGATTCTTTGAAATTTTAATTACACTTGTATTATCAATATCCCTAGGATACCACAAGCCATAATTTGAAGTGCCATTCAAATATCTAAATATTCTCTTAACAACATGTGTTTCTTTAGGATCTTCTTGAAATCTAGCCACAAGACAAACTACATGCATGGCATTCGGTCTAGTAGCAGTCAAATATAATAGTTCACCAATCATAGATCTATAATTGCTATGATCAGCCTTGGGTGAATCATCATCTTTACTTAATTTGCAACCAGTCACCATAGGAGTGCATACCAGTTTGGAACCATCTGTCCTAAACTTCTTCAACATTTCTCTTACATACTTTGACTATGAAATAAAAATCCCTTTCTCTGTTTGATTGATTTTCAGCCCAAGAAAGAAATTCATCTCACCAAACATGGAAATCTCAAATTATTTTTTCATTTCTTCAACAAACATCTTGCACATGATTTAATTTCCTCGAAAGATAATGCCATCAACATATACAACTACTATCAAGATCTTGTTATTTTCAATTTTAAAATACAGATTGCTATATGTCGTACCTTTTTTGAAACCTTGCATACCAAGCTCTAGGAGCTTGCTTCAATCCATCCAAAGCTTTCTTCAATCTGCAAACCATATCCAATTGATTTGACAACTGAAATCCTCTTGGTTGTTCCATGTAGACCTCTTCCTCTAGTTCACCATTCAAGAATGTAGACTTAACATCCATCTGATAGACCTTGAAATCTTTATGACCAACAAACTCAAAGAACATCCTGATAGATTCCATTATTGCCACTAGAGAAAAATTTTCCTGAAAATCTATCTTCTACTTGTGAGTAACCCTTACACACAAGCCTTGCTTTATTTCTAACTACTTCTCCATTCTCATTCAACTTGTTTCTGAATACCCACTTTGATCCAATAATATTTTTATCTGTCAGTCTAGGGACCAATTCCTAAGTTTGATTCTTCTCAATCTTTATAAGTTCTTCTTTCATAGCTTCCATCCAATGCTCATATTTACATGCTTCACTTACAGTCTTCAATTCAATCTCAGAAAGTAAACACAGATTTATCTCACCAGTAGTAGCAGCTCTGCTTCTTGTCAATACTCATTTTGTCTTGTCTCCAATGATCTAACTTTCTGAATGATTTTCCTGCACATATTTAGGTGTCTTTGGGGACACCACCGGAGATTCCTCTTCTTCTTCATTTTAAATTTCTTATTCATTCCTCTCCTATTCTTCCATAATTTCTTCAGTTCTTACGCAATCAGGTTCATCAGATACATATCCATCAACTGCAATTGAATTCTTCGTTTCTTCATCAACCTTGAAATTTGATATTTCTACAATCTTTCTTAGTCTTTTATTGAAACATCTATAATCTTTGCTCCTAGTAGAATATCCAAGAAAAATAAATTCATCACTTCTAGCATCAAACTTCTCTAAGTTTTCTCCATCCCCTCTAATATAACATTTTCTTTCAAATACCTTGAAATACTTAACAGTAGGAATTCTTCCACACCATAGCTCATAGGGGGTCTTAGTATTGTTGGCTCTTGCTTGAACTCGATTGAACACATAAAAAAAGTGGGAATATATTCTCTCCAGTAAACTTCTAGTAGACCAGCTTCAATAATCATTGATCTAGTAGCTTCTTGAATTGTTTTGTTCTTCCTTTCAACAACTCCATTCTATTGAAGGGTTCTCGGAGCAGATAACTATCTTTTTATTCCATGTACTTCACAAAACATATTAAACTCATGGGAGGTGAATTCACCACCTTTTTTAGACCTCAAACATTTAATTCTCAAATTTACGTCATTCTCTACCATAGCCTTGAATGTCTTGAATCTATTTAATGCATCATATTTCTCTCTAAGAAAAGTAACCCATGTATACCTAGAGTAATCATCAATCAAAAGCATAAAGTACCTTTCATCTTGTATACTTCTCACTCTTGTAGGACCATAGATATCTGTATGAATTTAATCTAGTAGTCCAGTAGTAGATTGTTCTTTTGATCTGAAATTATTCCTTGCTTGCTTTCCAAACTGGCAATTCCTGCAAATAGCATTAACAGGATTTGTAATCCTTGGTAAATCTTTAATGGTTTGCACTGCACTGATCCTCACTATGTTATCAAAATTTGTATGACACATTCTCCAGTGCCATAACCAACTATCATTAATCTGAGTCATAAAGCAATGTCCATCAGCACCCTTAAGTTTATATATATTTCCTTCAGACTTCTTTCCTACAACAATCACTATTTTGGATCCTTTCCTGATTTCACATCTCTCATCCTTAAATACAAGATCATATCCCTTACTACACATCTATCCAACACTCAAGAGATTATACCTTAAACCCTTAACATAGTAGACATCATTAGTATTATGATTGCCATCAAAACTTATTGATCCTATCCCACAAATCTTAGCACTAGTATCATCTCCAAACATAACTAAGCCTCCATCATATTTTTCAAGTTTAAAAAACTTACTCTTATCACCATTCATGTGATGTGAACACCCACTGTCAAGAACCCAATAGTTCTTTTCTTGTTTAGCATGTAAGGAAGAGATTACAGTATCTTTATCTTTCTCTTTCTCTGGAGGACATTCCTTCACCTGTCTTTCAGAATTAGCAAAAGTAGGTTCATCTTTTATAGCCAAGAAAAAGCATTCATTGTCATCAAAATATCCATAATCAGATTCATCATCAGAAATACTAGCATCCTCATTCACATAATATACTTTGTTGATCTTGTTACCTTTGTTTTCTTTGTTAAATCTTTGTTTATTCCTCTTAGATCTTTCCAGACATCTTGAAGCATAATGACCTATTCCTCCACAACTAAAGCATTTAAAGGGTAACTTACCTTCATACTTACCGGAGCCTTTCCTCATCCTTCTCACAAAGTTAGCTTCTACTTCATCAAGGTTTTCTTCTTCTGGATTTTCAGCTCTTGTAGCCTTAAAAGCAGTTTCTGATATGGATCCATTTCTCAAATTTGTTTTTCTCATCTCATAAGATGTGAGAGCTCCAAATAATTGATCTTTAGAGTAGGTCTTGTAATTCACATATTCTTCAATAGAAGATACCTTTCCACTGTATGCATCAAGGAGATTCTTAAGAATCTTCTCTACAATCCTGGATTCATCTACTATAGCACCAAGTCCTTGCATTTTTCCTACCAGCTCATCCACTCTTTGTACATAAGATTTAATGTTCTCATCTTTAGACACATGCATGACCTCAAACTGTGCCTCCAAATTCTACAACTTTGCTTCTTTGACATTTTCATCTCCATTGTGCATCTTTTTCAAAGCATCCTAGACTTCTTTAGCAATTTTTAGATTTTTAACTTTAATCAATTCGGAATGTGAAAGATTGTTCTTCAAAATGAACTTTTCCTTATTGTTTGCTTCATGCGCCTTGATTTTATCAGTTGTACTCAAACCATTTGCAGGATGAGTGTAAGCAGTCTTATAAGCTTTCTCAACCTCATATCAACAATACTCTAGATATCCTTCCTGTTGACACATACGATTGTGCCCTTGATGCTAAGCCTTTGCAAGCTTGGAAATCCCATGCAACATGGGAACGTTCTCAAACCATGGATTTGGCCTATTATGAGGGAGAACCTCTGGAAGATCCAACTCCCTTTAAATGTCCTTTAGATATGTAAATTGATGGAGAAAATAGATAGAAGAAAACTTGAATACTACTGAATATTGAATTGAAAATCTACCTAAAAGGGGTGATGCACCAATATTTTGACTTAATTTACAATATGACTCACAAATATTCTCTAATAATCATGTTCTTACAATTTTAATTGATCCAATTCATCAAACAAATAATTCACAAAAAGGCTTGAGAAAATCTTCCACAAGCTGTGACCTGTAATAAGTTGAAATTTTTATACTTGCATCCACTAAATGAGACAAATAATTTAGAGTTTTTGAAGCAAAACACAAGAAATTCCTATCAAATCACTCACAAAGTAACAAGACACCTGAAATTAGATAGAAGAATCCCTATTTGTATTAGAACAATGGAAGGAATCTCTACAAAACATAACAATAAATTGCTAGAAAAATCAACTGTTGCTACTAAAAACTGTAAAAATGGTTGAGTTACAAGACAAATATCCTCTCTGCAATATGCAAAGGAAAAGAAAGAAAGAACTAAGGAAAAAATCCTAAGCTTTTTCTCCTTTAATACAAAACTAGTCTCAAAGTGCTAAGAGGTGACACTTACAGTAAACTGCACTCCAAAATATCCATCTCAATATGCCTCATGAGCAAAAGAGAAAAGCCTAAAATGAGGGCTCATAACTAATCCAAATTGAGCAAAAATATCTCCAAACTCCCCCTCTCAATATGCTTGATCAAAAAGAACTCCAAAAGCACTCCAGTTTGACTAAAATTCAAAGAAAAATCACTCTGAATATCTCCAAATGCATGTGTAAAGCTTCAATTCCACTCCTGCTTCTATTTTTTGCATGATTTTAGGACAAGGATAAACTGTTTGAATAAATATTAAAGATAACCACATGTGATTTACTTTAATATTTGTTATGTGAAAATTTATCCCTCTTCATGACAAATGTTAAGGCAATTTATAAAACATTACCTTTAATATTTGTCTACACATTTATTTTTTCATCAACCTCATGCAAAAATACAAGGGGAATATTTAAGACATTAGGAAATTTTATAAAATAAAGTGATAAAAATCACTTGGGCAGAAAAATTAGGGTTCATTTGAGAAACTCAAAAGAATAACCCTAAGTTTAACTTGCGGGCTCATTCATTTTCATTTTCCATCATTCTCTATCTCTGCTACTACGTCACCAAGGGTTTGATTCTTTGATGATTCTCTGCACAAGTTGAATTGTTCTCCCTTACTGGTAAGCTTTCCTCTATGGTATTTTGATGAAAATGATATCTTATTCTTCTGGAAAGAAAATATTATCTATGCCCAGTTTGTGATAAAAGGACGTTGAAATCTATTACTTTTCTGAGGTAGTTTTTCTAGAATATAGCACTTTCAATGTGGTTTCATTATTGATGTTGGCCTTCAATATCATCATTCCATCCATTGATGATCTCACATACTTTGTCTACTTTTCATGAGCACTTTGTCTATGGCATCCCTTGTTTGATCTCTATTTAGTGCTTATTGCATCATATCATTACTCCCAGGCATGGAAAGATTGAGATGACTTTGTACAACATATAACCATATCCACCTTTCAATAGGAGTTTTAAAACTGAACATCTAGCTACATGAAAAACTTGATCCGGGATGGAGATTTTCTTAGATTTGCAACTATCATACCTTGCGTAGGGTTTTGTGACCTGGGTAGTTTGAAACCTTCTTTGGTGACTATCATGCAAAGGATATTAAAATCGGTATTGACCTCCCTTTTGAACCTGTGCATTTGTTCTGTAATATTATCTTGTCTAGGCATGTTGCATTCTTCATTTTAATTTTGCAGACCTGTGTCTCTTAACTATGACATCTACCCATACTCTTGATTGTGCTCCTTTGCCACCTTTGTTGCCTTCTAACTTGGTCTTTGAAAGTATATTGATTATGCTCCTTTATTCACTTGAATGACATTAGAAGGAATATCCTTTTCTAACCCAACTATTATCTTCTAAACTTCGCTTATGCAATACACTCAATGTTCAAAGATCCTTTGAGCTCTTCCCTTTACATATTTGCATCTTCTTTCATGCCTTGGATCACTTAAATTCATGATCTAATCCTTGCACAGGACTGTACAATGGGTTAGAAACTCCTATCATCAACTTATGGCTGCCATTCCCCATAATTTTATCTGATTCTTTTGGGATACTGCATATATGCTCAATAACAGTGGTTTTTCCTTTCTAGAAAAAACACCATGAAAATAACTATCTTCTTCTTGTAGCTATGCTTGAAATGATTGTAGATTGTCTTATTTTCCTGTTGTCTCCTCATTTTGGTGACTTTCACCATCTCATATGGCAGTGACTATCACATTCTCCATTATTGATATGACTAACTATCCCTCTTCAACCCCTCAATATGAAACTCTACTCTTACCAATTTGACTGTACTAAGGTAGTGAGGTGGCTTGTTTCATCATTGAAAGACTGCACCTTGTCATTTACTAAAGTCTTTGTCCTTTGCTCACTAATGAAGTACCCAATAAATAAACAATAACACCCATGTATTAGGTTGCAATGAAAGGTGCTCAAAGATTAAAAAAATGAGTGTGTAGATTAGTAGACACCTGATGTAGTATAAGAGAGTTCCCCTTATTATCATTATCCTCTGATTTTGTAGTTTGTTAACAGAAAAATTTCCTTGGGAAGAGGAAATTCCCCTCCAATAACTCATTTGATTCCTTGTATATATTTCTTAGCTAAGTATTCTATGTGATTTAAGATCTTACAAAACAAAATCTCACAAACGAGTACTCTAATTCTTGATAACCTCATTCCATTTTTCCCTTGAGGAAATTCTTATTTCACTTGACTAATGGTCCATTAATTTTGTGGACTTCATTTTCCCAACAATGATATCCCCTTGACTAGTGGTTTGTACTACTTCTTGTCCTACTTCAAAATTGATGTCTATATTTATCAATCATTTTCCTCCTGGCTTGATTGTACAAATATTGAATATGCTTCTACATTTTGTATTGTCCCTGCCACTATGATTTCATGACTGTGCTTGTAAATTCTTGCATCCTTGTGTCTTTTCTTCCAAATGACTTTCCATCTATAAGTGTTGTGTGACCTTCAACTACCTCCAATGTTTGCATCTTGAAAGGAAAAAACACATTATCTAAACTTTGCTCTCTCTCTCAGATGGATGCCCCTTTCAAACTCCTCTTACTACCTCCCATGTTAGCACTGCCAAGAATGGTGATTGTCTTTTACATCCTTTGATGATTTGTGACCACGAAAGCATCTTAAATTATGAATTATTTATTTCTAAAATACTATCCTCCTTTGTAAGTGATTGAAGATTTATTTTTTTCCAATACATCATTGATGAACTCTTGTAGACTAAAACTATATGATGTTGCTCCCTATTGTCTTTTTGTCATATGCATATTGGTTGTGCATGATTTTCATAAAAGTGATCCTTCAACAGTTTTCCTTTTAGCACTGCCCTTTCCTATCAACATTATCACTTATTCATTCAGACAGACCATGAAACCAAGTTGTCAAGCACTGTTTGTTGTTGTGTTTTCATGTGTTATGCTTGATTGTCTTGACTATGCACTAGATGCACTTTGCCCATGTAACTATCCAAAAGCATTCGATCTTATTTTATAGTCACTAGGCTCAACTCTTGTGGGAGCCACATTTTCTCCATGTACTATAATTTTGAGCAAGGTTTTTCCTTTCTCTTGGATATTATGGATATTATATCTTGCTTTCATATGTTATCATGCATGGATCTTGTAATGGCATTTGACATGTACCTACACAGTGAATAAACAAGTTAGATAAAACAAATGGGGTGACTGCCTCTCATTGGTTGTATGATCTTACTTTTTCTTTTTTGCCTCATCTTGATTTGATATATGAATCTAATTTCTATTTATTTGTTGATCAAAGGAAGAATAATAAGTACATTTTGAATTACTGCATATAGGAGTAGAGATAAGGTGTTGAGCTCTAACATCATTTTTTCTTCATCCTACAGGTCTCTTTTTGGAGCTATCACTAGGACAACTAGAGATTTTGATGTGGAGAACGGGATTCATCATTCACTCAGGAAATGATGGGTCCCACCTTTCTTTTATATGATTTCCCTTGGTTCCAATGTACTTGTTATTGTGCATTTTATCACATACAATTACTCCCACGACTTGTGTGGGATTATAAACACTTCTCTTTTGAATATAAATAGTTATTCATGCAATGACTTTTGTAAAATCTCTCTTTCTTTTAAATCCATTGCATAACATGAGCTGAGCATTATTGTATACAGTAGGTGTTTATAATCATGAAAACTTGACAAGTTATAAGCACCTTTCTAGAACTGTAGCAATCTACAATGAATGAACTATAATGAACACATCTGAAACATGATTTGCAATGACTAGGTTAGCCTTAACTTCATCTACTAAACCTAGGATACCTCATGCCCTACTGGAGTATCTGTTACATTATCTTGTGAGCATGTAGCAACTCTAATTGAGCTGATACATGATCTTGGTACTATGATCTTTGTAAGGGTCCTCTATTGGGACAGTAGGCCTTCTAAGCTAGCCTGTGAACCTAAATTTTTCTTACACCTTCCTTTGAACCTCCTTGCTTCTTCAAATCAACTAAACATCTATTGTTATATACCAACCTAATTGGGTTGTAAGGAACAATTTGGTAACACTTCCATCTGTATTTTCTAGATAGCATAGTTAGTTCCATCAAAATTAGGAGACTCAAATGTGATCTTTCCTACCATCTTAGACCTTCCTTAAGAAATTAATCTTTCTTCCAAGGAACCAAGCTTTGATACAAATTGTTGAAAAAGAAAACTGAGAGGGGGGTGAATCAATTGTGACAAATCTTTAAAAATTCCACTAGAAATTAGATCAATTACAAATCCTTTACTCTGCTAAAATAATTAATCATCAAATGCAAGGGAAAAAACTAAAAACATCACACATACACAACAACACTAGATTTACGTGGAAAACCCAATGAGGGAAAAACCATGGTCAGGATTAGCTCACAATATAAAGAATATCAAAACCAATTACAAAGGCTCACTACCAAAATAGGACTCACTGTCTGGATCAAGACTTGTTGTCCAATAAGGGTTAACCACCCAGAGGGCTCACTGCCACATAGATACAAAAATATAGAAGAGATATGTTACAGAGAGAAGACAATCTCAATGCAACAAATATTTCCACCACAATTCGCTCAAACACTTGCATACATGCATGAATGATAGAGTACACCTTTAGCTCATTGCATCTGGAAACTCAACAATTAGATTTCACACTGATTTTCCAAACTCACATCACATATACACTATTTTGAATCTACTTCACATCTATCTTGCTCTATTTATTTGCACTATCTCTTTGTACACATTTCACCAATATCTCATCATGTATTTATACCATCTTCAACTTTGAAACATATCCAGAGTTAGCCATACAACACTTAAATTCAAATTAGGTCAGCGCAAAAAAAATCTAGGGTGGAATTAGAATGAGGGCAACCCAAACACACACTTGATAAGGACCCAAATAATTCCCAACACACTTCATGAACTTCACAAGTAGTGATTAATACAAGGTTGGCCAAACCAGTGTAAAACAAATAAAACAATTAAACACACACAACCCTTAACACGATCCAATCTTTCCAAACAACAAAATTATCTTCAACATGATCATATCAGCTTAACTCCAAAACTGCAAGACATAAAACTTGAACAAGAAGAAATCTGGAGCAACTACATTTCTCTTAGACTTCAACCAGATACCCTAAAAAACACAATTCACAACTGGTGAACATAACTCGCACTGTACAATTATCCAAAAGCCCAAAATCTAGATATAGCAGCTTCCAACAACCTTGATAAACATATTTGAATTGCACGAACATAAGAGAAAATCCTAGAGAAAAACCTGGAGCAACCACTAAATACTTGCAACCTTTTCTTTTACAATTTTCTAAATATCCTCGACATATACAACCAATAACTTACATTAATGAATTAATGACAACAACAACCAGTTAACTGATTGACATCAATAACAACACCTTCATTCTTGCAACAGAAAAATCACTTAGGAGTCTTGGTTGCTTTCAAGTTAGTAAACCCACTATCAACCTTTTCACTTCAACTCATAAGTCTAGTACAATTAAAAAATCATCTAAAACTTAGCAATTATCATCACACGAAGATCTATATTTACTTTAAATTATTGATCTTTCATCTTAAGTCAATCAAAAACACTAAAAATACTTATCCAAAATAATCACATCCTTTTTTCCAAATCTATAAACACATCTTTAGTAGAGTCTATTAGAAACAACATATCCATATCAAATCACCCAACTTCAATATTATATACTGATCTCATAAGGTATTCAAATTTGTATGCCTATAACAAGGTCTCAACATAAAAACTCATGGATTCCAATCAAAGTGATCCAAACATTACCATAAATATGGGCGATACACAACTTGAATTTGGCATGTCTTCTCATGTGTACAACCCTAATGAGTATCAAACACCACAACGTCTACCCTCAGATATTTTCATAGCAGACATCATGCATGAGTTTGATGAATTGACACAAGAGAATTTAATAGAGTTGCAACAAGATCTAGAAGTAAGAAAGGTAATTGATAGCCTCCTTGCTATAGACACAAACAAATATTTTCTTACACTAGCGTAAAATGGTGCTAAACTATTTTCAAATTTTATAAATGTTACAATTAGGGAATAATCCCTCACAAGTATCATGTCATCACATATCACATCTTATTCAAGCATAATTATGTAAGGAAAGATAAGTACAGAAACACCTTCCTAATGCCAATTCTTAGAAGAGAAATGCAGATATGACGCTCAATTTCAAGTTACAACTCATTAAGATGTACATTTACAAGTAACAAAATAGACAATTAAAACAACACACACATACATAACTAAACACCAGATTTACGTGGGAAAACCCTTACAGGAGAAAAACCCACACACCAAGCAAGTTCACTTTGTATTATAGTAAAATAACATTTACATACAAAGTCACAAAATTGTGCTTCCAGGTGTTAATTCATAGTTTCAACCTTAGCAGCATAACATTTCCTTGATCAACCTTGCTTCAATTCAATTCAAACAGCATATTGGTTCAATATCCCAAAATGTATAATTTTGATACAACATTTGTTCTACATTCTAGAGTCACCAAGGAACTCTTCAATTTGAATTCCCCAAGTAACTGTAGTGAATGGGCTAACTATTTTCCATATCGGACCATTGAAGAGACTTTTTTCAATATCTCTTTGAATTCACTGAGTCACTTCAACAATCTCACTGTACGCCAAAACATCTAGTCACCCATCCTCCATCAACTTTATCCAAATCTCACTCTCCTGCTTAGCATGATCAAGTCCCACCAATGCACCTACGGGCTGGCTGGTTACACAACTCTACATATATCACCATTTCAATGAGACAATCCATCATCTCTCACTGAAACAAGGATGTCACTCTAATGAAGGTAATACCGCTTCACGTGGTCCCCACTGCAGCCCATAGGCCTATCGAAAAGACTTACTTTGAAGTCCCAATGAAATCACAAAGTCACACTGACAAGAGTTACCAACCTTCCATCGGCATGTTGAGGAGACATGACTCAATGTCTCGATGAAACAAAAAAGTCACTATGATACACTCCCATCGGATTTCGAGGAGACATTAAGAAGACTCCTGCCAAAGTGAACAACTCTTGTCGATAGAATTCATAATGCCAAAACATGAAGTGCTAATGGTTCATTGAAGATACTATGAATAAGGTCTCACTGACAAAGGAGAGTCAGCCCAATAGAATCAAATAGACACTACAATGTGAAGGAATAACACAAGACACTGCTAACAAGATATCGAGCCAATAATTTGAGGCACGATTTCCAACAACCTATACCTCAATATATTAATTTATCTATGCCTTAAGATTATATGACAAATTTTTCAAGTCTGTTAAAAGGCACAAGACAACTGAGAGGGGGGGTGAATCAGTTGTCACTAAATTCAAACACAAAACTTCACACACTATCAACTTCACAACCACACAATTCTGTTATTAAGTATGAACATGAAATGTAGATAACAAAAAGAAAAATGAACACAATGAACACCATATTTTACATGGAAAACCCAATGAGGGAAAAGCCACAGTGAGGATTAAATCACAATATAAATTAATAGCAAAAAATGAATACAAGAGGCTCACTGCCCAGAAACAAAGGCTCACTCCCTATAGAAAGGACTCACTGCCTACAAAAGGGTTACAATACAAAATTGGCTTCATAGTTGAAATGGATTGATAAGAGTGCACCTAACAAGTGTTGATACAATTCTAGTGATGCTCAATAAACTGACTTAACACACTTCATCATTTTCACACTTCTTTCACATTCATAACCTCACAATTTGTCTCTCTCTCTCAATCTTCAAAATTTTCTGACATATATATCTGATCCATCCACAAGTATCAATTAGGTTGACCTAATTAGATACAATCCTTATTTACCAAAAATACCAACTATCGACTCCAAGCATTCACAAAATATTTCCAAACAATAAATCAAAATGTGTAGCACACTACATTGTGTCAGCATAGACCTAAGATAGGTCACACATATATCCACATAACAAAATTAATTCACCATAACACCAATTATCCTAGAGGTTGGCCAGAGATAGTCTTAATAACAAAATGTAACAAACAGAATAACGTTGATACACCATACGAGCACTTGTGCATGAGAGATTATGAACATACATTCTTCCAACTTTCATAATCTATTTCCCAAAACTATAAGCAGCAACAATCAACCACAGAGGATGTAGACTATATACCGGTTCAGATACCACATCAAAATACCAAATCAAACAATGACTTAGTCCTGCAATCACAACTCGCATAACATGGTGACATCAATGACAACAAAAATTGTATAGTTAGACATTCTTATTCATTCTTCTAACAATCTCCCCCTTTGTTATTGATGGCAACATGTGCCACAATATTCTTTCCCCTTTTTGCTCCTCTCTGCCCCTTTTGACATCAATGGAAAAAGGTGACCAAAAATAGGATGTAAATGTATGTACATTGTAACATTGTATATACAAAGGAGTTCCAACTCCCCATTTCAAACATTCAAGTGAAAATAATTCTTTTTACATGAAATATTTTCTTGTACCTATCTCTTATGATCAGAAGAATCCTTTTCCAATCAAGCATGACTGAATTCATCCTTGCACTCATACCATCCAACAAAGATAACTGCGTAATAAAGGATGTATAGTCCAAAGACAGACATTGTTGTTCATAATCTTCTGCATCAGAGAGTATTCTGGAGAGATGATCCAACCAGACCTCAATAATTTCTTTAACCAAGTCTTTTTTTTTCCTATGAGAAATCAACAACTCCACTTGCAATTCTCCAACTCTTATTCTCTATTTTCCATTCTTGTCTTTGAATAAACTAAAACTCTTTCCAATACAATTTATCTCAGATTCAATGGCTTCAATTATGCTTCTAAAATTGTCAATAGTTGCAGGCCATCGGAGACAATACCTGTAGATGTCAGATATTTCTTTGATGCATTCTCTTGTCTCATTAATGTGTTTAGATAACACTTGTTTGGATTTGGCACATCTTCTCTCAATAATAGCTTCAAAATTGTGACCTTCAAGTCCTTCCAACAATGTTCTTTCTTCAATACCCTCTACCAGATCATCCAGTAATGAGTCAAACACTTCTAAAACTGAAATACCCCTATTGAGCAAATATTCAACTAGTGCATTATCAATCTTAAGTCTCTCGATCAGAGAGCATGCACTCCACATTTCACCAACCTTCTCTATCCCACCTCTATCTAACGTCATCCGTATATCTTCTAAATCAAAGGAGTCAAATCCAGACAAAAAATATTCTTCGTTCTTCTTTTCTTCTGAGATAGTGATAACATCTTTTGTGATAGTTTTACTCCTTTTAGATTCTAGAGGGAATTCACCAATGACAAAATCCAATTATTTCTTTCCAGAAGAGGAACCCTCTTCAAACTTGTTGATGGTGCCAAGTTGACCCACAACATGCAGGTAAGATAAAAGTGAAATATCTCACCTCTCCTAAGAAAGACATCAACAATCAAATTGATCACCTCCCAAGGTCTTTGATGTTGGTTCACAACGTTGTTGTTTCACGAAGTGGTCAATATGGTTGTAATGTTCAAGGATCCTATTGGTTTTGAGCTTCTGGATTGTTATAAGATCAAACATATATTTAAACCTACTTTAACCGGTGGTTTTAAAGAAATAGAAAAAGATAGATTAAATCTTTTAAACTGAAGAAAATGTTGATTCATCCAACTAATCAGACTTGTTACCTTCCAAGGAATTCCTAAACTAAAACTACAGAATAAAGTTAACTTGTAATTAATACAAAGTTTCGTTCATTCATAGTGCAAACTTTAACAGTAGATTGCAAATTATCATTTAAACAAAACATAAGATAAAATTTCATTCCTTGAAAGCTTTCCAAATCAAATAATTAACCCAAGATAACTACCATTCTGGAGCACAATATGAAGTAGATTTAAATCTAGCTGCTTCTACTATTGGTGAAATAGATAAGCAACATTTAAAAATCTGGCAAGATCACCAGTGTACAGAAAACCTATTTCTTCAAATTATCTCCATCTATACTAAGAAAATCTGGAAGATACATCACCTCCTCTTCCTATTGAACTAAAAACGTCTAACTTCCTGCAAAACCATAGCTTGCTAACCTTCCTTAACCCTAAATTGTCTAATAATAATCAAAAGGAAGAAGATAAAGAAGAAAAATATCTCTCATCCCTCTACAAAGAGGTGAAAACATCATATATACCAAACGCGACAAAACTACGTCGGCCTCATTTTAGGGTTTACAAAATAAGTCGGTTACAGAAAATGTCGGCCCTAGAAGAGTTTGGAACAAAGTCAATCATGCATTAAATGCATATAATCTATCCATGTCAGTGAAGGATCTCCCTCAGGCATGGTCTCCAGATTGTTTACGACCACTATCATTAACTCGCAGCCCTCATCCTTGACCTCAAGACTCCTTTGCAGAGTTGCTTTGAATGTCATGGAGCATTGTCATTAATATCAATCTACTTTTTCCAGTAGACATCCCATCTATCATTAAGACTCGTGGCTTCTTCCTCTCTGTTTAGATCTTTTTGCATGTTGACCCCCTTGAGAAGCAGCATTCAACGTTCTTGACATGCTTTAACCCTACAAAACAATGCTCTCATCAATCCTCTAAAAGTATAGAAAAATATCATTCTTCGTATTACCTTTCATACCTTTCCATTTCCCAAATTTAGAAAAAACTCGACTATGGCGGAGGCAGGACCAAATTAGAACTAGGAACAACACTTATCTTTAATACCGGCAGGATGGGAGCCAAAAATGAAATCGGAACCGGGACCGGAGTCAAAATGGGAACTGAACATAAGACAATTCGTTAACTTTCAATTTATCGCACCATTCCGACTCTGACCCCACAAGAAAGCAAATAAACAGAGCCAAAACTTGACCAATCGACCAAGTGATCGGAACCGAAGTCAGGACGGGAACGAAACCCGGAAGTGACCAATGTCCCCAAGTTCAATCCCCATTCCGGTTTTGCGTCCGAAAAAGAAAAGAAACCTGGGAACTCGCAACAGAGCGGGGCGGAGTCGGAACTAGATGAGGAAACCGAAATTGGAAACAACTCCATATCCCAAATCCTTCCCCAACCCGGCCCAACAAAAGAGACCAAACACAAGCAACAAACAAATGAACGCAAACGGGATCTGAACGAAAACCAATCCCAAGCGGACCCCGATGGGGGTGGAAGCAAAATAAAACCCGACCCTGAAACTTTTCCAAGTTACAGGTTCAGTTTCCATCCCGACTCTGCCTCTGACAACATACAAAGAGACAACAAGGAAAACAACGAGAAGGAAGAAAAAGAAGGGGAGAAAACACCCCACGCCCAAATGCAAGGAACAAAGGAAAAACAAACACAGGGGCGGAACCAAAACCGGGAATGAAACGGAAACCATAACTTGGAAGAAATTCCAAGGTTCAGTTTTGGTCCCGGTTCCGCGTCCACTAGAACAACAAAGAACAAGCACAAGGAGTGGAACCGAAAATGACAAATGGAGACGAGAGCGGAGATAAAACCGAAATGAAACTTCACAAAGTTCAAAGTTCCATTTAGGATCCAGAATGGAACTTGGCAAAGTTTGAAGTTCCATTTTGGATCCGGAAAAGGTCCCGACCAAAGAGCAAAGAATAACATAAGAACAAGGGAAGCAGGACTAGACAGAACACCAGACCCGGCCCAAACAAAAAAGAGTGAGGAAGAAAAAGAGTTGAGACGGAGTCAGGACGGGAACGTAAAATGGAAACTTGAAACTTCCTATGTGAGTTCCAACCTCGATTTTTCTCCCACGCAAGCAAACAAACAAAACACAAGGAAAATGACCAACAAACAAGAGAATGGACCAACCCAAATGTTAGTCAAAAACAACCAACAAAATGAAGAAACAACAAAAGAGAAGGGTGGAGTCGGAGTTGGGACAAGATCCAAACCAGAAACCTTGAAAGAATTCCATGTTTAGATTTTTTTTCGGACCCACCTCCGACAGAACAAACAACAGACTTAGGAGCAAAACAAAGAACTCCTAAGACCCAACCAAACAACCAAAGGTGACCAAAACAAAACAAAAAGGGGAACCCATTTTAATCAAGTTCGAAATGGGGTGGTTATGCAAGGCATAGCAATTGGCGACTTGGTTGGGAAAATGGTTTAACCATTTTTAAGAAACTAAAGGATTCAGTCACCCAGAACTCCTAGTTTATGGACATCATCATTTGAGTTAGGTCAGTTTCAATAAACAAGGTTGAGCTAGAATCTCAAATGTAAATCAACACTGGCTACCCCTGAATCTATGTGTGTGCTTGATGGTGCATCACCCTTTTACAAAGTTTTCCTCATCTTTTGAACAATAACGTGAAAGATTTTAACTACATGAGTTGATTCTCTTTACTTGTTGTGCAATGATATCCTGGGCATTGCTTCGCTGCTAGTCAAGCATCTATAGCCCTGATGGAGATACCTCTAGTTTTCTCACAACATTTTTCTACTGCCAGTCAGGCGTCCATAGCTCCAGTAGAGATACTGGAATCACCCATTCAATATTGAGTTATCTTTTCTTAGATAATTCTCTTTTCTTTTCTTTTCTCTTGGAGCTTTAGATAATTTCATTCAATTTCTTCTCAGTATGTCAGATGTCCAACACCTGTACTGAGTTGAAAATTACCATGGACCTCATAACAACATCTGGGGAATCAATTTTTTCACTCAAATCTTGCAACACCATCGCCCTAAGACAAATGTACCATTACAAAAGGAGATGTTTCTATTGATTTGTGGTAGATTCAATTGTAGTTAATGAAGATTCCTTACTTTACACCCTATTCTTTGTAACTTTCCATAACTTACATTGACAATGGACATAAAACAATGAATTTAGAACAAAATCATCCGACCAAAAAACCTGAAAATATTGAAACCAACTTCTCTCCTAGTAACCAAAGTATACTTTAGATAACAACCTCTTCATCAATTGAACAAAATTAAGGTCCCCACACAAAAAAAAGGGAAGAAACAAGCAAAGAACAAAAAGAAAAAAAGGCAAGCAAGGAAAACAACAAACGACAAACAAACAAAACAACAAATTATTTACATATATACAACCCAACAAAGAATATCAAACTCTCGAGATCCAAAGTAATGTTTATGAAACTGTCCATTGGCAGGCAATAGAACAGGTTCTCCTATTAAACTGCTCAGCCGGAAAGCATTTTCTCCTAGGATTTTAGCAATTTGATAGGGGCCCAACCAAAGCTTATCAAACTTCCGGTGATCACCTTTCTTTTCATTATCCTTATCCCATAGTAGCACAAGGTTTGATATTCTGAAATCCTTTAATTTGGCTCTTTTGTCAAACCAACGTTTAACAACTTAGTGCTTAAAGAATTGTTGCAAAGCAGCATCTCTCTGCTCTTCTAATCTCAACAAGCCAACTAACCTTACTTCAATCCTATCATCACTAGAGTATTTAGGACAGGTATTTGCAAGTGAATCAGGAACACGGGATCTTGGCCATATACTAGCTTAAATGGTGAAGTATTTAAAGCAGCCTTGATCCTAGTCCTATATGCCCATAAAGCAAATATTAACTGGGTATGCCAGTCCCTAGGATTTTTCTCTAACATTTTTTTTATTACTCCTAGGAGATTCTTATTAGTTGATTCTACAACTCCATTTCCTTGCGGATAATAGTTGGAAGAATACTTTAAAACAATCTTATGATCATAAGCCCATGAAATGAACTCGGCAGAAGAAAAGGCAGGGCCATTGTCACATACCAATGCAAAGGGTACTCCAAACCTAGTTGTGATGCATTCAGTGAGGAACTTGATTACTACCTCTGTTGTGTTGTTCTTGCAAGGTATAGCTTCCGTCCATCTTGTGCAGTAATCTGTGGCAGTCAAAATGAATTTGTGTCATGTAGAAGAATTGGGATTAATTACACCAACAAAATATAGTGCCCATTGGGCAAATGGTCTTACCTCATATACTGGTTGTAGAGGAATTGCTGAATTATGCTGCTTTGATGCAGAAGTCTAACATGTATGACATGTTCGGATGTGTTGATGTGCATCCCTAAACACATGGGGCCAATAATATCCTGACCTGAGGATTTGATGAGCCAAAGAATCTATTGATCTGTGTCTTGTGCCATGCCTACCATGGAATTCATCCATGGCATGCTTAGCTTCTTGCTGATCCAGACATCATAGGTACACCTCCTCATAATTTCTTCTGTATAGAGCCCCTCCTTTGAGAATGTAATGAGAACTCTTCATCCTCAGTACCCTTCTCTGGGTAGAATTCATCCCTTCTGGGCATCTGTTATTGAGAAGGAAGAAGATCAAGTCAGTATACCATGGATCTTTGGTAAATGAGTGCACAGTATATTGCTGACAGGTAATATTTTTGTCAACATCTGCCATGGATTTTGATAAACCTTTTCCTCAGACAAGTTTCATTGGATGGATCTCTAAATCATACTCTTGTAGGATAGCCATCCATTTTCCTCTTCTTTCCCCTAATTTTCTTTGCATAAGGAGAGACTTAATCGCTGGATCAAGCACTATAGCAATAACTTGGCTTCTCAAAATGTAATACTTGAATTTTTTTACTGCTCGTACCAATGCAAAGACCTATTTTTCCAATGGTGCGTACCTGAATTCTACATTCTTGAATGGCGGGCTCATGAAGGAAATTGGTCTTTCATCTCCTTCACCTCTGCATCGTGTTAGGACTGATGCACATGAATGATCAAATGCAAATGAATAAATATAAAAGGGCTTTAGGTAATCTGGGCTGATCAAGACTGGTGCCTCAGATATTGATTGCTTAATCTGCAAAAAAATAGATTTAGCCTCATTGCTCCATTCAATTTTAGCATCTTTCTTCATCATCTCGTTGAGGGGTTTGACAATTTCTGCAAAACCTGTAATAAACTTCCTCACAAAGTTAATCTTTCTGAAGAAAGATCTCATCTCCTTCTTACTTCCTGGCATGGTTAACTTCATAATAGAATCGACTCGGTCTGGATCTATTGAGATTCCTCTTTCTGAGATTATGTGTCCCAAAAGTTTCCCTTTAGAAACCCTGAACACACACTTTCTAGGATTCAAAGAGACACCATATCGGATACATCTTTCAAGAACTTTAGCCAAGTCTGCAGCATGGTTTAGTCTGTCTTTAGAGAATACTGTCAGGTCATCCATATAAACAATGATGCATTTACCAATCAAATATTTGAACGCTGCGTCCATGGCACGCTGAAAGTTTTCTCCAGCGTTTATCAAACCAAATGGCATCCTTATGTAAGCAAATGTTCGCCACTTAGTAGTGAAGGTTGTCTTCATCTTGTCTTCATAATTATAACAATCACCTAATTGTACCTAAAATAACCATCCAAGAATGACATCATTTGAGACCCATTGACAATTTGAAAGACCTCATCCAGAAAAGGGAGTGGGTAGTTGTCTTTTTCTGAAGCTCTATTCAGATTCCTGAAATCTACACATAGCCTAATCTCTCCATTCTTCTTACGAACTAGAACTAGGTTAGCCACCCATGTTGAATGTCGTACAGGGAAGATTATTCTTGCAGAAAGCAATTTCTGAACTTCCTTAAAGATCAGTGGTTCAATCAGGGCATTGACATGACGTTGTTTATGCCGAAATGGTCTAGCTTCAAGCTTCAAAGGAATAGTATGAGTTATCACAGAAGCATCAAATGTTTTTAGATCTTCATACCTCCAAGCTATGGCAGATATATCTTTCCTTATTTCCCTCAATATGTCTTCTCTAATTGCTCCAGGGTAGGCTTTCCCTATGTAAACATTTCTTTCAGGGCCAGAATCAGCTAGGTTAACAGTTTCATATTCACCTCCTTTATCTTCGGTTGATACCTTTTCCCGAGCCCTTGGGTTTGAATCAAAAATTATTTCTAAGGCCACCATTCCCTTAGGAATGCTATTACTTTTTAAATTGAGGACACCTTTTGTATCGTAGTTTTCGGGGTTCCAGTCTTCTTGATCCCTGTCGGACTCATCGATGATCTATCCTTTGAAAACATCTGAGCTTGCTAGAAAAGAAAGGATATGTTGATCATCGTCGAAGACTTGAAAGTTCCTGACATTATCGGGAACAGCCGAGGTGGATATCAATTCTACTGAGAATCTCTTAAGCTTGGATCCTTGCATGAGCTCCAGGGTATTTGCAACAACAGCTAATGAATCAGCTATTTGATTCTCCTCTCTAGGGATCAAACTAATCCCAAAAGCATTAAAGTCTTCAATCAGGTTCCACACCTGATTTCTATAAGCTTCTAGCCTTTTATTGTGACATGTGTATTGGATGTGTGCTTGCTTGATAATCACTTCCGAATCTCCTTTAACCATCAAGGCAGTAACTTTCTTCTAATGTGTGAACATCAGTCCCCAAATTAATGCTTCATATTCTGCTATATTGTTAATGCATCCAAACTGTAGCCTATAAGAAGCAAAAAATGTTTTCTCTTTCGGGTTGGTTAATTCAAGCCCAACACCATAGCCTGTTTTAGATTTGGATCCATCAAACGTGAGGGTCCATAGCTGATCATGATTTGGGTTTGATTCCTTTGAGGTTGTTGTGGGTGTTTGGATAAGATGAACTGTAGGTGGGGGCACTTGATCTTTTACATCAAATATTGGGAATGGGTGTTTAATAGGCTCATCAGGTGCAATTTCTGATTCCCGGTTAGATATATCATGTATTCCAATGATATCTTTCTGACATTCATTTGTATCTTTGATTAATCCCCTAGGTTTCGGTGTGCTTGTGGCTACAGGAGTATTAAACAAACCCTGGGGTTGTTCGACATGACTGTGTTGGTCTGGTTTAATAATCAGTGTAGGTTCAGTTTGAGGAGGGACTTCCTCTGAAGGTATATTATCCCTGGTTAACATTATTGCATTTTTGGCTTCAAATGAGAAGTGATCTGAAGCAGCCTCAAGATGACTTGGGTGGGTCTCTTTGGTTTGGGAAACGTTATTTAAAACACCAATGCAGGGTTGGTAGGTCAGTTCCGAATGATCTTGGTAGTGTACCCTACACCAATTAGGGAGTAGAAGACTCCGTAAATCAATATCTTCCCCTAAGACCAGCTGATCCTATTGCAGCTTCCTGATCAATACCTTTTGGTTTACATTAATCATGGGATCAAGGTATTTTTGCATTGACAAATCTTTAGAATCAAGAACCGAAAAGGTCAGAATTTCCTCTCTTTTATAAACCCCTATCTCGGTTTCAAAATAAGCTACCTCGTTGGGACAATCATACTCAATGATGATATGTTTGAGGTGAGGTTCACTCTCAATCCTAATCTGGGTAGGCACTCCCCTCGATGGTAGCCACATGTGTGAAAAGTCGAGGGAGAGATATCCCCCTATACTTTTCATTAAATCTCTGCTCAACAACATACCATAAGTCTCGGGAATGTCTACTACTTGAATATCCATATTGGTTAAAATCCTAGGGTCAGACCCTACTTGCACATGTATATTTCTCAATTCTCCAACTACATTCACCTCTGTTTTATCGAGTTGGATGACCTTCTTGTTTGTTTGGACAGGGTTCAATCGCAATTTCTTGCATACAGAAAATGGCATCACATTGCCAGAAGCCCCTGAATCTAGCAGACAATTATGTAGATTCTTCCCACAGATTCTCAAACTTAAAAGAAATGGTGGGGTACCTACCTTGCTTTTGTACAAAGCTGCATTCATGTCTGTAGCAGGTGCCACCTTGGTTTTCCCTTTTGATTTATCAGTTTCCTCCAAAGCTTTCAGCACTATCTCTCATTGGGCAGGGCACCACTTTAGGATTTCAAAGTATGATAAAGAGGTTTTCTATTTCTGCATCTCAAAAACAATATCAAATTCTATGTTATAGCTTGCATTACATTTGAAAAAACCAAATGAATTACCTTTGTTATGGGAGTTAGGCAAACCCCTTGGTGGAGGAGGGTTGTTATCAGCACCCTGATTCGGAGGCACCATATGGTTAGGTGGTGCTGATGTAGTGAACGGACCCTTATTCTAATTTCTTAGGTAGTGTCCTCCCTTTGTCTGAAAGGCTTGGGCATCATACACATCTTCCTCTGGTTCATTCTCATTTTGCATTGGGAATGAAGGTTCTTCAAAGAGGTCATAAGTCATAGTTGTATCCACTAAGCCACCTCCTTTGTTTGAATTCCCTTGGAACGTTTGGGCATCTTCCTGTGCCATCTTCACAACCTTCTCCATTTTAGGGCGGTTTACCTCAGAATGAGTTGCAGTATCATGCAACCTAAACCAGTTAGTCATAAAATTGAGGTCAGCCACATTTGCAACATGTGGCCTGTCCTCATTAGCTTGATAATTGTGAGAAACCCCACTGTTATTTGGCCCTGTGTTCCATTGTTGGTTGTTATTTGGCCTCTAGTTATATCCTCTATTTTGATTTTGATAGTCTTGGTTAGGGGAGTTTTGGCCTTGATAATTCCTCTGGTTGTGATTGTAGTTGTTCAGAGAATTACCCTGATTGTTATTACTCTGATTAGGCTAATTACCTTGGTTCTGAGAGGGGTTCAGTTTAAGTTGAGCCATATCATTTGTGACTTGAGACAGAGTTTTCTTTAAGGTCTCCGCCTTGTTTGTGAGTTGAACTGTATTTTCACTCTCAGCACTCTTAGCAATAGGTGGCTGACTGACGGGATTTGGTATTCCAGCTTGGTTATGATGACCATGTGGACTGTGATGAGCCTGTGATTGTTGAGAGAAGTCAAGAGCTCCATTGGCAAAGAATGGGATAGGGAATTGAGTTTGCAACTCAGATATAGGTCCATAATGGGAAGGAGACATCCCTGGGACAGTATTGAATAAAGGGGTTGGGTTCGGCATCCGATACCCCATTGAAGGAAAACCTCCTCCCGAATTTCCTTGTTGAGAGCTAGTTTATTGTTGCAGCTTGCTGGCTAGATGATAAACTTTAGATAGAGAATCAATATCCGTGAGCTGATAAGTCCTTTGTAGGAACAGGCCAAGCAAAGGGTCTATAACTCTAAAATATGCTTGAATGGCACTATTCTCAGCAACTAGATAGGGGTCCTACAGTCTCCTATACATTCGTTGAAACCTGGTATTAAACAAGGACAAGGATTCACATGGCTCCTTCCTAATGGTAGAAAATTGGTGGAACAAAATGGTTGGATCCACATAAACTCTGAACTGATTGATGAAAACATTCTCCAAATCTGTCCAGCTCAGGATAGAACCTTGTGGAAGATTTAGGTACCAGTTGTACGCCATATCCCCTAAGGAATAAGGGAACAACCTACAAACCACATCATGGTGAGATATCTGGGCTCTAGTACAAGCATCCTTAAAAGCTTGTATGTGCTCTTCAGCACTCCTTGATTCGCCATGAATGTATTTGGGACAGAATCTCTCAGGATTCTTAGGCATATCATGAAAGCCTCTAGGAATATTCCCCAATGGAGAGGGATTATTCATAAAAAATGCCATTGGTGGCGGTGGTGGGGGTTGAGCCAGCTGTTGGATGGGCTGAACTAGCTGTAATGGCACTTGAGATGGATTTGGTGGTGGATTGATGGGTATCCACTGGGGTATTGGTGAAAATCCTGGTGGAGTGAGTGGAGCTAACAAGGGTGGTATAATGGTTGCCTTGTGAATCTTGTGCCTTGTTGGGGTCTTGAGTTCTACCAAAGGTGGTGGGTTTTCAGCTGATCGAAGAACTCTATGGGACCTTTTTGGTGAGAAAAACCCAATATTATCCAGTATGCTCTTCTGGCCCTCCTTCTAGCACCAGATCTGTTGATGGTGCCAAGTTTACCCACAACATGCAGGTAAGATAAAAGTGAAATATATCACCTATTGGTTTTGAGCTTCTGGATTTTTATAAGATCAAACATATATTTAAACATACTTTAAATGGTGGTTTTAAAGAAACAGAAAAAAGATAGATTAAAGCTTTTAAACTGAAGAGAATGTCGATTCATCCAACTATGTGAACCCTTTTCCTAGTACCTGCAAAACAACATGAGTAAACAAGTTAAACAAGGAATTGCAAGCTAAAACAAGGATTCCCCATGAAATTCATTTACAACCTCAAACTAGGAATGAAAATAACAAAGAACACAATGAAAATGATAAAACAAAGATTGAATCCTAATTAGATGTGCAAACTCATGATCCCATGGGGGAATTGGTGCCAATTTGATGTGAAAATTGGCCCTTTCCCAATTCCTAAGATGAAAACTTTGAATTTTGAAGATGATGTTGATCCACTTTGACGAAAGATGAGAACTCCAAGCCAAAAATCTGTAAAACTTAGCTATGACTCAATGATAATGGATAAAATTCAAGAGACATTTTAGTATGGTAACTTTGCTTGGATTGTGGATGATCAAATGAGGATATGAGCTCTTTATTTATAGAATTTCAAGATGGATGAATGCCCAAATTTGAGCAATGTGGGACTAACATTCATCCAATGATATGATGCCACTTGTCAAGTTATGAATGGATGATGGATGTGCAAGATTTGGGGTTTGTGCCAATAAATGCCAATATTTGAAATTCAAATTTGTTGAAATGACATGCAAGAGAGAAGGGAAAATGCAATAAATGCCACTTGGCTCAAGGAAAAGGACATGTAAGATGAATTTATTGCCTTGTTGGATGTACATGTTGACTTGGAACAATTTGAATTCAAATTGAGAGAATATTCCAAAAGATGCCTTGTGAGGAAAATAGAGATTTAATAAATGAATTAAATCTATTTTCATGTGCAACTTGCATTATCTAGAGGATGGGACATGAAATGAGATTAAATTAATCAAAGGTTAATTAATTTAATGAGAGAGGTTAGATGATGTGACCTATTTGACTCAAATTTATGGATTTATTTAAATTAGATAAGAGAGGAATATGGCGCACCTCCAAGTTATTTTCACACACCTCCACTAGCAAACTTGAAATTCGAGCTCTGACTTTCCAGAGATATGGCGCAACGACAACTTCCTCTACACATTTCAGACCGAGTTCGGACATACCAGCGGCCACTTGACATCAGGGCACTAGTATGTGACCCTTACTAAAGCCTCATTTTTTCATTTAATGCATTAATTACTGCTTTAAAAGGGGAGTTCACCTCCAGTGGAGCTATATAGCGCTGCTTGGCATTTAAACTGTGCCGCGCCAGGCCGTTTTGCGCCATAGCGGTGCAGTTGGGAGTTTAGAAACTCTGACGCTGGGCTCGGGCTCGGTGGGTCGGTTTGGATAAAGTGCGTCATGGCGGCGCCCTTTTCATGCAAACTGTGATGCTGGAGGATAAAGTGCGCCGCAGCGGTGCCATTTAGTTCTTTTTGGGCTTGAGCGTCAGAGTTTGAGTAAAATCAAACAGCGACTACAACTCCTTCACAAACTGCGTCGCTGGGAACTTTCTTGGAGCGTTCGAACGATAATTTTTCAAAAAAAATTAACACGATGACTTTCCTTGATGCATGATGGGCCGAGGGAGCTCTACTCTCTAGAGCACCAGTCGTGATATTTGGCAAGCGTCATACGGGACTTGAGCGACCGGGACTAGGATCGACTAGGAGTTGCAGGATTATGGCACATTGCATACGCGGCACCCGTGCACACCCACCTTGAGATGTTGTCAACGCTGGTCGAGAGGTGGCATAGTGAGACATCATCATTTCATCTTCCCACTGGCGAGGCGACCGTCACCTTGGAGGACGTTTGGCGTATTTTATGATTGCCTATTCATGGCCGCTGGGTGATCTATGATATGGATGAGGGATGCGAGTGCTGCATCAGAGTCCTCACCACATGGGACATTATCTACTGCGAGGGACAGATTGAGTTCAAGCAGTATAGGGTTATAGCACCTCCCTTCCGTTAGGTGGTTGCAGTGATCATTTCGGGTTTGGTTGCCCTAGACTGACTAGGGCGATATTTCAGTCTCGGCTGGGGTTATTGTTGGGAGCGGATGGTTTGAGACAAGCCAGTTCACTTTGCATGGGGGCCTATCCTTCTAGCCTCACTTTACAGGGACCTTCACGAGTACGTATACATGGATGGCAGAGCGCTAGGGGCTGGGGTGACACTTCTTCATGTTTGGGTGTGGGAGCACATTTATGTGCTACATCCACAGGTTGTTCCAGTTTCGATGGGGGCAGAGGATGCCCTCGTGGCACGATACAGAGGCGGTGTGTCTTTCACACACACTAGCGAGCATGGGATCCCCTACTAGAGGCGGGTCCTAGATGAGATGCTTTTTTTCACTTGGAGACTGTACCTTGGTCAGCCTAGATGGGCCGACAATGCTGCTCAACTCTTTTATTACCGCCAAGATCGATATATGCAGGTGCACGAGCACATGATGATCGAGAGGTACCTGCCCGAGTGTGTGCAGCGTCAGTTTGGAGAGCCGCAGGATCAGCCTGATGATGACTACGTAGCCATCTTTGCATGCAGCATGACACAGGTGTCATGGGGTCATGGTATTCCTACCTCTGAGGCAGTTGATAGCTTTAGGTAGTTGGTAGCCCGACCGTGGGCTTATGATTAGGGCTTGGCAGATCCAGGGACCACTCAGGCCTACAGAGATTGGTTCAGACCTCCTCTTCGATTGACCATTCTAGGTGAGGATCCAGAGGTGTGCAGGGTCAGAGGCAAAGGGAGAGGATGAGGGCGAGGGCGAGGACCGAGGGTCGAGATTCGACAAGATCCACCAGGTGTTCCCCCAATCCCTCCAAGTCATGGAGACGTCCACATGCAGGATCAGCAGCAAGAGCCACTAGTCCCACCACCACGAGCTGAGGGTGAGGATCAGGTTCACGTGTAGCCATGGGTACAACCACAAGGACAGGAAGACGGTCAGGATGCACTGATTGCACAGCTACAAGCCTAGATTCAGGTAGTGACCACGAAGAGAGATCAAGTGAGGGCTAAGAGAGAGCAGCTCAAAGCAGAGAGGGATCAGGTTGTACAGCAGAGACAGGCTGTAGAGTTACAGGCAGCCACAGAGCTAGGCCGCAGACAACAGATCAAGAATATGATAGCCTCCTCCTCCCAGGGTACAGTGCCGGTATGATCTTACAGGGATGCTATATGAGAGATAGAGTACTACCAATAGGCTTACCATGACACTGTACTTAGAGTAGATTGGGTCCCAGAGTACTCAGAGCGGGCCAGCCAGAGACCACTAGAGAGTCACGGTGACAAGGGTGAGGGCAACATTCACAGAGATCAGACTTGATCTAGATGATACATTTTTTTGTGCCTTATGGGCTCATTTTTGATAGCCCGATGGGAATTTTGTATCGATTGACATATATGTACAGTGATCTGATTTCTTTTTTGTACTATGATACTGACATTGATGATATGATATATATGAGCCGATTTTGATGGGATGTATTGTGTTCTCCTTTATGCATGGATGGCTTATTTCTATATGTTTTGCAGTGATGTCCTATGGATGCATTTATTTCTAATGATGTATGCGTTATGATTATGACTAACAGATCTATATTATGCTAACCTATGATATGATGTGCAATGATGTTAACTATATGATGATTTATTTTATGCCAATGTGATATGTGATATGGATTTTAGTATGTAAAATGATATGATCTATGGTATATGCAATGATGTGTGGAATATGCTTATATATGAGATGATTTATGGATGGATGTAATGGGATGGTTCAATGAGATGCTTAGAATAACAAATGTTATTATCCTAAACGTAATTATTGATGATGTATGTGATGCAATGGTATGTTAATGCAAAATGATATGCTGATGCGTAATGTAATGTGAACGTAAAGTGGTGAGATGATGTTATGATGTTATGCAAGTATGTATGCCTAATGAATTAAATGTTTATATACCTATTGTTTATGATTATGTGAAAAATGATTATGAAATGCTTTTGTAGATGCTATGTGATGATTTAGATGGTAATATGAAATGGCTATAAAATGCAAATGAATGCTATGCGATGCAATGCAATGGGTGAAATGCAATGTCATGCATGCACCTATTTATGAAGAATGTTTATGATAACCTGTTTATATGATGATAAAAATGCAATGTGTATGTTTCCTATATGATATGCAATGTGTTAATGATTTGTGGATGCAGGATCGATGACGATGATGGTGATGATGATCAATTGTCATAGTACCTTGTTAGTGCAGTTAGTAAGAAGAGAAGAAGTCATTTCAACAAGACCCAAGATGATGCACATGCAAATGATGATGATGATGATTACTTGCCAATGAATTGGGATTTTCAAAGGGCTAAATTTTCTTATGTTTGATAACACACGTGGCACGATGCATCAAGGTATAGAAAACCAGGATGGCGTGGTACTTAATGTGATGGACTTTGACTTGACAATTAGATAGGAGTATTCTTGTTCACACCTGACATACAGAAACCTTGCTAGGATGTATTTCAAAAGTTTCAGACACCTCGGACCAAAACACGGAAAGGTAAACCTATCCCTGTAATAGTCAACAAGTTTCCCTAGACCTCTTCCATACATACCTAACAAAGCAAGTATCCGCCAAGGTTATATTACAAGAATGTCCAACAAGCACAGCAGACAAACGATAACAATCATTGCCCCATTCCTATTTCTCTAAATCCTCTATTTTGGGATATCATCGAGATGTCCTTAGAGTGAGCGCAAATAAGATAAGTCAAAAGATAAAGACCAAGTAAAAAAACAAACTGATGCTCTTCAATACCGCTAACGGAAAAAGGATGTGTTTTCTAAGGATGATAACCGAAACTTATTGCCAAAAGATAATGCCTATTGCAGGAAGGATTCATCCTAGGACATGTTAGTGGATGGCAGCACGTCATTTCGTTTACCCAAAGTGTTCTAAGGGATTATTGATATGGGACCAATTCAAATGATGAGTTACCAATACGAAGAGATAACCAACTTGCTTACACACTGACTTAGACTTTAGACTTGACATTTTTGAGTTTTCACTTTTAAACCTGCTAGACTTGTTTCTGACTATTTCACCAAAGGTTGGGGATGACGATCAGTTTATTATTGATGGTGTTTATGGCGGGTGCAACCGAGATGAGATGGATGGATTTTTTTCAAATATTTGGATGTTTTTGATGTTTTGCAATGTTTTGAGGCTGTTTTTGGTATTTTTCAAGGTTTTACAAATGTTTTGATTTTTGATTTTTCAAATGTTTTGGGGATTTTCTAAAATTTTGACCAAGAAACTAACCTAAAGACCTAGCCTAGGGGTCTCGAGGGCTGGTCAATAGACTAGCCTTGCCTACGTTATATACGCGGAGACCACGTAGTTCGACTGACGACTTGACCGATTTACAGATGGAGATATACATCATGAGATGTCAGTTTATTATGATGAACTCCTATAGGACTGACCTAAATGTCTCGGGGGATGATCAAAGATCAACCTTGCCTACGTTCAAGCTCAGAGATGACGTAGTTCGACAAGACGACTCTATTTTTGACTTTTGATATGTTTTGAATGTTTTTGGATTTTGATATGTTTTGATGTTTTTGGATTTTTTGATTTTCTAATGTTTTTGGATTTTTTGATTTTCTAATGTTTTTGGATTTTCTGATTTGAGGACTTTAAGAATATACACAAATCCAATCCGATCATAACGTGCCCCCAGTATGATGCAATAGACTACTCTGATAAAGGCAGGACAAACTATCCTTGAGGATGGGCCGAGTAGTACTAGGAGGGATCTGTTATGCCTTGCATAACCACCCCATTTTATTCTGGAACAAAATGGGTCCCCCCTTCTCTTTTTGCTTTTGTTGCCTTTATTTTTTTGGCTTTTGTCTTGGGATTTTTCCTTCATTTTCCTCCTAGGTTTGTATTATGTTTTATCTAAATTTGGTTCTGCCTCAGTTGGAATTCGGGTTTTCTCCTGAGTTCAGGATTTTCCACCCCATCCGGATTTTCCCAGATCTCGCTCGAACTCCAGCTAAGCACTGTTGTTTGAGGATTTTTGGTCTTCACGGAATTCTGCGTGGACCGAATTTTCCTGATTTTTCTTTCTCCTCTGGATTTTCCCAGATCTCTCTCAAACTCCGGCTAAGCGTTGTTGTTCGGGGATTTTTGGTCTTCACGGAATTCCGCATGGACCGGATTTTCCCGATTTTTCTTTCTCCTCCAAATTTTCCCAAAATCCGTTGTTCCTTATTTTTTTTTTGGGCTTGTAGGAATGTCTCCTCCTTCGCGAAAATTTGTCCCGCGCGGATTTCCCCAGAATCTGATGGAATGTGAAGAAATATGGAGTAGTAGGACTGGTTAATAAATGATGATGCATTTTATGATTAATTTATGCTATTTTGAGATCTCGCATGCTGTTCCTTGATTGATAATGATCGGATTAAGTTTCTAATGGGTGTTTTCATGTTTATTCTGCTAGAATCCGCCTAACTCAGAATTCTCTGAAATACCTCCCTAGCTTGGATTCCACAGGTCGACCTGAAACCTAAACTGTTTGTATGATCATTTTGTTCAAAGATTTAACGGCACCTTACTGACATAGGATTCATTTTAATGATGATTTTGATTAACTAACTTCTATTTATGTGATCTTTACTGTGGTTTTCTTTGTTGAATGCAGGATTAAATCCTGTACATGGTGATGTCTCTCAAGAAAGTCGGTTGTAAAGCGTGCTTCAGTCTCATTCGGCATAAAACTCCTCAGGGAAAAGTCGTTGGGAAGTCTGCCTGACAGGCCGGGAGTCTCCCCGAAATGGTCTAAGCTTGCCAAAAGATGAAGATCTCGTAGAGAGAGATTACCTTCGGTATAGGGTCCCAATGATAGAGATGTCTCAGCGATAATTTTGCCTTCGGCAGGAGGTCTGGCTAATTAGCGTGTGTCTCGCTGAAAAGGTAGGAGGAGCCTGGAGAAATTTTGCACTTAGTGAAAGGAAGCCTCGGTCGGTGTAAAGTCTCACTGACCGAAGGAATTCTCAGCGACACAGAGGAAGCTCACCGAGAGAAAAGTGGCTTCGGCAGGATGTTTCACCGACGAGGTGAACTCTTGCTAAAGTAAAGCAGTATTAGCGAAATGGAGTAGCTTTGGCAAGAGGTCTCACCGATGGAGATGTCTCAGCGAAAGGAAACGAGTTCGGCGAGAGGTCTCGCCGATGATCCCTAGTCTGGGTGATAGAGGAATGGTCGTGGTAAAGGATGGCAGCGTCACCAAGAGGTCTCCCCGACCACGGGAAGTCATGCTGACATGAAGGGAGGTCCCACTAAAGGAAATTGAGCTCAGTAAATGATTTTTCCTTCACCATAAGTCTCCCCGACTTGGGTGTGCTCGTAAAAGGAAAAGGAGGCTCGATATGATGTCACGGTGAAAGAAGGAAAGTCTCACTGAAAGAACAGAATGAGCTCGCCAAGGAGTAAGGAGATTTGGTGTGATGTCATGCCGAGGAGACAAAGTTTGGTCGAAGTGAAATGAACTCGGTGAGATGTCTCACCAATGGTTGTTGGTCTTGCCGAAGGGATTACGCCCTCAGTGTAATAAACTGAGTTCGGCAAGAGGTCTTGCCGACCAAGTAGGCTCTTGCCAAAAAGAAGTTCAACTCGATAGGATCTCGCCGAGGGGTATAGAAATTGGCGAAAGGTCTCACTGAACGGTGGATGTCTCACCGAAGCATATGAGCTCGGCGAGAGTGAAAGAAATTGGTGAAAGGTCCTGCCGATACAAAAGAGTCTCGGCAACAGCAGGGCAATGTCGCCAAGAGGTTTCACCAAAGAGTATTTGGCTTCGATAAAAGCTCTCCCCGAATCAAGGACGTCTCCCCGACGGACATTGGTCCCACCAAAAGGCTCTAGCTCAGGGAAACAAAAGGGTATCCCTTCACCATGATGTCTCGGTGACACAGAGGAAGCTCTCGTCAACATAAGGAGATCTTGGTGTAATCTCTCACCGACTTAATGAAGTTTGGCCGAAACAAAGCAGGCTCGGGGAAATAGAAAGAACTCGGAGAGACTATGAACGAATGGAATGGGTTTGATAAGATGTCTTGCCGACCCGATGATGTCTCGGCGACAACGCGTGAGTTCGAGGTAAGGTTACTCTGAAATAAAGAAGTCTCCCTGAAGTGGAAGAAGCTTGAGCTTGGGGAGAAAAGGGATGACATCGCCAAGAGGTCTCGCCGACATAACAGAATCTTGCCGATGGTTTTTTGTGAGCTCAATATGACTTCTACAGCTCGTCGAAACATCTTGCCAACTGACCCCTACCATGCCGATAACTACTGAAGGGTGAAATCGCATCGGGGAGACACTAATGGTGTCTCACCAACATGCGATGTTGTTCGAACCACCTTTGACCACCTGAGAAGCTCGCGTGGCATATGCTTGACCAATCAGAGGAAGCTAAAAGAGTGACTCATTGGCCATTGACCGATTGACTACCACCTTGAAGGAGACCGACAGAACACAAACTAGATGAATTCCTTCTGATATCAAAGGGCGATGGATCGGCTCAGGTGGTGCGAAGATCTAAAGGGAAGCTCGATGGTGCTTCCAGAAGGTGGTCAAACGTGCGGAAGGGTCTAGAGCATGAAGGAGGCCAAAAGAACAAAGAAGCAACTATGACTCACAGGGACAGCTGTAGTGACCACTGACAAAGATAGATCAATATTAATGGTGATATTGTGGAGCATTCAAGGCAACCCCGGTAGAGTTCAAAGATGGGCACGAAGGCCTGAAGTAAATGTTGCAGCAGCAAAAAGATCTACAGATCTTTCTGGAACAATCTTTCATCAGCATGGACAGCACGGCTTCACATTGAATACAACATTAACTCTTCTCAAAAAGATCTGAGAGCCGACTCTCCTGGAAGTAGATATTTTGTAAGCCCTAATACAGGGGGACAACGCATTCTTTTTGATGCATTCTATATATAAGGCATTCTTGCCTCTTTGTTCTAGGTTAGAATTAAGAGAAAAGGGATAGATAGAGAACTTCGACAGTTAGGACTTCAAGGGGTAGAGTAGAACTAGTAGTTAGGAGTTAGATTAAGTAGAAGACCAATGTATCTTTCAGTTTTCTTAGTGTAAATGGAAACAATTTGGAGCCACATATTTTTTGTACACTGGTCATTGTGTTGGATTTGTAAATGCTGCTTATCTGTCTCACTGACAGTAGAAGCAACCAGATCTTAATCTACTTCATGTTGTGTTCCAGAATGGTGTTTGTCTTGAATTAATCATCTGATTTAAGAAGCTTTCAAGGAATGAGTTTGGTTTTATGTTTGGTTTAAATGGTAACTTGCAATCTGGTGTTGAAATCAGCACTGTGAATGAATGAAATTGTGTATTAGTCACCAGTTAATTTTGTTCTGCAGTTTTAGTTAGGAATTCCTTGGAAGGTGACAGGTCTGGTTAATTTGAATGAAGTGTCATTCTTTTATGTCTCAAATCCCTGATCTATCTTTTTACGTTTCTTTAAAAACCCTGATTAGAATAGGTTTTAAGTTTATGTTTGATCTCATAACAATCCAGAAGTTCAACACCAGCAGGCCCCTTGAACATTACTATTACATTGACCACTGAGGGACATCCGCACAGTTGAGAACCAACTATAAAGACCTTGGGAGCTAAGATATCCATGTGTTGTCTTTCTCTTTCAGGAGAAACAGGATAGCAATATTCTATTTGCATGTTGATTGTGCCAAAAGGACCGTCAACAGGATCATGATACGAAAACAGGACCAAGCTATGGTGCGGATGCGAGTGGATGAGTGATGGATGGAGACCTGAATGCGATGGATAATGGAAGCGAAATGGAGGGATGATGCTGAACAAGCTGCAAAGATCCTAGTGGATGGAAAGTGCTTATTTACACAAGGCGCCTATTTGCTAGGTTTTCACCAAGGTACCTGCCCAAAGTGCCACCAAAGTGGTTTTCACTATAGGACAATTTTTTCAATCCTTTTTCTGATTTTTATTTATTTATTTTTTTTGGATTTTTTTGTTGTCACCAAGACACCTGTTTGCCAGGTTTTCGCCTAAGTAACCATTTTTTCAGGACTTTTTTTGATTTTTTTGGATTTTCTGGTTCTATACCTTGAAAGATTTAGGCATAAAACTTTTTAAGATGGGAGCTATTCATTGGCTCTTGCAAAGGTTCCCCTTCTGGTGTTGATAGCTGATATGCCCCTGAATTATAACTTGTTGTGATGACGAAAGGTCCCAACCAATTAGGTTCGAACTTGCCTTTGCTGCTGGGATTCAGGGCATTCTTCTGATTTTCTTTTAAGACCAGTTCTCCGACTTGGAAAGTCCTGCTTCTGATTTTCTTGTTGTAGCTCCATTTGAGTCTATTTTGATACACTTGCAAATGATTTAAAGCATCTATGCGTCTCTCATCCAATAGCTCCAACTCATTTAATCTTGACACCCGGTAGTCCTCATCAGTGATGAGGTTTTGCAATGATATTCTAAGGGATGGGAGCTCGATCTCAATGGGGAGTATGGCTTCTGATCCATAGACCAGGGAGAAGGGGGTGGTGCCAGTGGGTGTGCGGATGCTAGTTTGATAAGCCCAGAGGGCGGGATTAAGCTGCAAGTGCCAGTCACGACCTACGTCATTGACTATTTTCTTAAGGATTTTGAGGATGGTTTTGTCCGTGGCTTCTGCTTGGCCATTGCCTTGGGGATAGTACGGGGTGGAAAAGCGATGCTGGATTTTGAATTTCTCGCACAAGTCATGAACCTCCTAGTTTTTGAATGGTGTCCCATTATCTGAGATAATGGCATGTGGGACACCGTAATGACAGATGAGATAGTTTAGGATGAATTTTGAGATCTGCTTCCCAGTGATATACGTCATGGGTATGGCTTCCACTCACTTTGTGAAGTAATCAGTTACAGTTATGATGAATTTGTGGCCAATGGATGAGGTGGGTGAGATTTTCCCAATGAGATTGAGTCCCCATTGCGAAAAGGGCCATGGTGTGATAATAGGATGAAGCTCTTGAGTTGAAGCATGGATGAGGTCCCCATGCTGCTAACATTGTAAAGCCAGTAATACCACATCCTCAGCAGTTTCTTAGCGATGGTCATTCCACTCGAGTGTGAACCACAGATACCGTTGTGTACTTCGGTTAGAGCAGTTAATGCCTCCTCAGCATTTAGGTAGTGTAGCAAGGTACCTTCTATGCTTCTACGGTATAGGGTATCGCCTAGGATCACAAATATGAATGCCTTTTTAACAAAGGTTCATTTTAGGCTCGATGGTAGGTCAACGGGTATGACTCCTATGCAAAGATATGTGTAGATGTCATGGTACCAAGGATCACCAGGACCAACAATTTCACACATGAATTCTGATTCTGATACCTCGAATGTGGGAATGAGAAGCTGCTCAATCATAAATTCATATTTCGGCACATTATGAGGGATGTCTAATAGGGACCCAATTGTAGCCATGGCGTCTGCTACTCTGTTGTTGGTTCTTGGAATCTGCTCAAATGTTATGTCAATGAAGGATTCCTTTAGAGTCTCCACTAATTTCTTGTATGGAGTGAGCTTATCATCCTTAGTCTGATATTCATTATTGACCTGATTTATGATCAACTGAGAGTCTCCATACACCTTAAGAGCTATGATGTTCCATTGCACTGCTATCCTGAGGCCTATAGTCAAAGCCTCGTATTTCGCTATGTTGTTGGTGCAAGGAAATGCCAATTTGTATGACTTTGATATGCAATCCCCCTGTGGGGTGATGAAGAAGACATGAACTCCTAATCCATGTTGTGTGTATGAACCATCGAACTATAGTTTTCAATGGTCAGTTACATTGAGGTTAAAAATGGATTCATCTAGGAATTTTGAGACAAGAGGGTTCTCAAAATAAATGGGTGCTTCTGCTAGTTGATCTGCAATAACTTGTCCCTTAATGGCTTTCCACTCTACATACTCGATGTCATACTCTGATAATATCATTACCCATTTTTACATTCTTCCTGTGAGCATTGCCTTTGATAGGAGATACTTGAGGGGATCAATTTTCGCAATGAGCTTTATCTTATGTGCCAACATGTAATGTCTGAATTTTTGGGATGCAAACACTACTGCGAGGCAAGCTTTCTCGATGAATGAGTAATTTAGCTCATGACCGACCATTGTCCTACTGATGTAGTAGATGGCCCTCTTCATTCCATTTTCATCATGCTGAGCTAGGAGAGCTCCAAGGGCTGCTGCTATTGCTGACACATATAGGATCAATGGCTTTCTTGGGATGGGTGGCATTAATACTGGTGGTGTCAGTAGATATTCCTTGATTTTTTTAAATGCCTCTTTGTATTTTGTATCCCATTTATACGCTACCCCCTTATGGAGTAGGTGAGAATATGGGTTTTTCTTGTCTACTAGTTGTGCTATGAATCATCGGATGGATTGAAGTCTACCTTGGAGACCTCTCAATTGTTTTAATGTCTTTGGTGCTTCATGTTGACATCCCAAATGGTACAGCAACATGCAAAAATAATATTGCTACTCTGCTTCTCCTGAAAGAGAAAGACAACACATGGATATCTTCGCTCCCAAGGTCTTTGTAGTTGGTTCTCAACTATGCTGATGTCCCTCAGTGGTCAATGTAATAGTAATATTCAAGGGGCCTGCTGGTGTGAGCTTCTGGATTGTTCTAAGATCAAGCATGAATTAAAACCAAATCTAACCATGGGTTTTAAAGAAATAGAAAAAGATGGATCAGGGCTTTGGAACAAAAAAGAATGATACTTCATCCAAATTAACCAGACCTGACACCTTCCAAGGAATTCCTAACTAAAACTACAGAACAAATTCAACTTGTGACTAACACACAGTTTCATTCATTCACAGTGTTGATTTCAACAGCAAATTGCATATTACCATTCAAACAAAACATAAAACCAAACTTCATTCCTTGAAAGCTTCTTAAATTAGATGATTAATTCAAGACAAACACCATTCTGGAACACAACATGAAGTAGATTAAGATCTGGTTGCTTCTATTGTTAGTGAAACAGATAAGCAACATTTACAAAGCTGGCACAATCACCAGTGTACAGAAAATTTGTGGCTCCAAATTGTTTCCATTTATACTAAGAAATCTGAAAGATACATTGGTCTTCTACTGAATCTAACTCTTACTCTAAGAAGACAAAAGAAGGTCCTATTACAAAGAATCAGGATCAACTTCTATCCCCTCTATTCCTATTCCACTGACTACTAACTAGAAGTTCTCTATCTAGAAGTTCTACCTTCAAAGTTCTAACCTTTACAAAGAGGCAAGAATGCCCTTTATACAGACCGCATCAAAAAGAATGCATTGTCCCCTGCATTAGGGTTTACAAAATATCTACTGACTGCAGGAGAGTCAGCTCTCAGATCTTTTGAAGAAAGTCGGTTGTGCATTCAATGTGAATCCTCATTGTCCATGCTAATGAAAGATTTCTGGCAAAGATCTATAGATCTTTTGTTACTGCAGCATTAACTCTTATGTCTCTGTGTCCATCTTTGAACTCTCTTGCAATCTGCCTTGAATGCTCATAATATCATCATTAATACTAATCCATCTTCTTTCTAGTAGTCACTACAGCTATCCCTGTGACTCATAGTTTCTTCTTTCCTTCGGCCTTTCCTCATGTTCTGGACCTTTATATCTGTTGACCACCTCTGGAAGCACCATCTGGCCTCCCTGTAGATCTTTGCATTTCGCCTGAGCTGGTCCATCATCACCTGTTCTCAGAAAGAGTCCATCTGGTTTGCATTTTGTTGGCCTTCTTTCACGGGAATATTCAATCTGTTAAATTATCGCCAGTCAGTCCTCTTAGCCTCTTCCAATTGGTCAGACATACACCACATGAGCTTCATCAGGTGGTCAAAAGTGGTCCACCTTGAATCGCACATCAATGAGACACCATCAGTGTCTCCCCGATGCGATTTCGTCTTAACAGTTATCAGCATAGCATATGGCAGTCGGCAAGACGTTTCGGCGAGCTACAGAAGTCATATCGAGCCCACCAAAGCGATTGGCAAGGTAGTCACAAGTCGATGGGACATCATAGCGAACCTCAGGATTATTCAGCGATCACCTTTTCATGTCAGGGAGACTATTGCTTGTCACTGTGACCTCATGGAAAAGTCTTCTTTTTCCTCCCCCGAGCTCTTTCTTCTTCTCCAAGCTCGAGCTCTTTTTCCCTTTCGGCAAGACTCCAGCATGGTCGCCCAGACCTTCCGTGGTCGAGGAGACCTCTTATCGATCTCCTTTCTTTCTTGTCGGGCTCCTTTTGTTTCAGCCAGACCTCTTAGCGCACATCTTTCCTTCTCGCCGAGTCCACTTTGCATCAGGAAGACCCTATCAGGTTGACAGGAAGTCATGCCGAGCTCAAGATCTTTCATCGAGCTCGTTCTGTATCGGCAAGACTCCTTCAATCTCGGGGAGACCTTCCATCACACCCCTTTATGCTTATAGAGTCTCCCTGATTTCCTTTGTTTCGGCGTGACCATCATGAGTCAGTGAGACATCATACCGAGTCCCATATCCTTCGGCGAGCTCATTTCTCTATGTCGGGGAGACATCATCGGGTCGGCAAGACATTTCATCGAACCCGATCCATTCATTCAGAGTCTTCCCGAGTTTCTACAGTTTCCCCAAGCTTGGCCTTTTCGGCGTGACCTCCTCATGTCGGCGAGACTTCTTGCCGAGATCGCTATCTTTTGGCGATCTCCTACCATTTCGGGAAGACATCGCTTAGTCGCCGAGACCTCATAGTGATCCCAGATCACTACGCCGATGCTGCTTTTGTCACTGTGACCTCACCCCTTCGGCCAGACATCATGCCGAAGGTTTTATCCTTTGCCAAATGCAACTCCCTTCGGCGAGACCCATGCTTATCGGCCAAACTTTATGCCAAAGGAAAAAACTTTTGCCAATCTTTTCATTTTGGGGAGACCTCTCTGTAGTCACGCTGAAATGTAATCTTTTGTTTTACACGTGTCGCCGTAACATCCTCTTGTCGGGGAGATGTCCTGTAGATACATTATGCCTCGCCGAGGGATCTCCATAAGCACATCCTTTGTCGCTGTGATAATCCCATTCTCTCCTCGATGTATTTTCTTATCGGTGGAACACTCCGGGTCAGCAAGACTGTAGGACCTCATATCGAACGATTCCCACTTGGTGCCTTGTCGGTGAGACCCGAAGACTTTGCCGAGACATCTCCCTGCCACAAAGGCCTCTCACCAAAAGGCATATCTTTCTCGCACTGAAAGGCATATATTTCTCGGTGGTCAGTGAGACATGAAGCCTTTGGCAAGACTTCTTGGCGAAGAGAAAACCTCCCGCTAATATGTACTCTCTCCGTTGTTGATTGGTGAAACATTTAGATTTCGCTGAGACCTTTCTCCGAATGAGAATTTCATGCTGAAGGGAAGCTCCTAGTCGTCAGGATGATGAATGATATCTATAGATGCCTACATATGATTTCTGATCGTTGTGACATCTATGGGGTCTTTCTGATAGGCAACACATACGCTTATCGACAGAATGCACTGGTAATTGGCAAGACATCAGCAAGGTCTTGCCGACTTTCTTCTTAGAGGAAAATTGTACCAACTGGACTGAGAAACGCATTTGAATTGAGCTCCCTTGGAAAATATCATCATGTGCGTGTTTTGATCCTACAAAAAAGAGTCCCTGTTAGTCATCAGAAGGATATAAGATATATTATGATGAAATACACCATTGCTTGCGATTATTTCATTGAATACTTAGCAAGAAGGGAACCAACTTAACCCGAGACAAAACCAAAATTAGATCAAAACAAAAGACAAACTCAGGAAAAAATAGAAGAAACCCCGAAGGGAAAAGCAAACAACCAAAGGGAAAGAAAGGAAAAGAAAGGGGGACCCGTTTTGTTCCATAATAAAATGGGGTGGTTATGCAAGGCATAACACTTCCATTTCGAGGATTGCTTTCACTTTTACCGAATCTACCTTGATACCCCTCATGGAGACTATGTATCCTAGCAATTTACCTGATTGTACGCCGAAGACGCACTTCTTGGGATTTAGTCTGACTTTGTATTCCTCCAGTCTGTCAAAGATAGCACTTAGGGTTGCTATATGATCTTGTCTCTTTCTGGATTTTGCTAGAATGTCGTCGACATAGTCGTCGATTGTTTTATGAATCATGTCATGGAATATCAGTGTCATGGCCCGTTGATATGTTGCTCCTGCGTTCTTTAGGCCGAATGGCATCATGTTACAGCAGTAGGTCCCCCATGGACAAGTGAAATCCATCTTATGTTGATCTTATTTTGCTATCATGATCTGGTTGTATCCTAAAAATCCATCCATTAGTGATAGCATCTCATGCCCTGCTGTCATGTCTACTATCATGTCGATGTTGGGAAGCGGGAAATCATCCTTGGGACATTCTTTGTTCAAATCTCTGAAGTCCGTATAGATTTTGATGTCCCCATCAAGTTTTGAAATAGGTACCAAGTTTGATACCCATTCTGGATAGTCTATTGGTCGTATGAATCCTACATCTAGTAGCTTTTTTAGCTCCATTTTGACCAATAAGGTGATTTGAGGATGCATTTTCTAAAGCTTTTGTTTGACCGGCTTTGCTTCTAGATACACTGCTAAATGATGAACCACAGTCTCTAGATGAAGTCCTGGCATGTCAGCATAACTCCATACGAAGTTTATTTGCCTTTCCTTTAGGAATGCTACTAGGAGTTCTTGCTCTTCTGATAATAGTGATTCTACATAAAATGTGATATGCGGGGTCTCCTTTGCTCCTAGGTTGACCGGATTGCATTTTTCGACCAAGACTGCTAACTTCTCCTGATGAATAGCTCTTAGAGGAAGATTGAATCCTTCATCCTCGGGTGCCTCAGAGAGGTTTTCACCGTTGGATACGTCCTTTCTTTTTACTATTTTCTTGTCAAAGAGTGCCACAGTGTGGTTTTCACTCAAGGAATTGGATATGATTCTTAGTTTCTCACTTTTGCGACTAAAGGATTCAATCGTTTCCCCATAATAGGCATGTGTGTCCAACTCCATTATAAATCCTACTTTTTGATCCCCATCTAGAATGTTGTCCCTTAATCCCATGAATTCTAAGAGTGCCTCATCATTTTTGAATGTATCAAGAACCGGTGGTCCTCATTGGTCATAGTCGATCAGTTGGGGATATACTAAACGGATCTCATGATTTTGTTGGTCTGGTTCAAAGGAGATGGTGCTAATCATACACAAGGTGGTTTCTTCAAATAACCTAGGTAGATTGGTCATGGTATCTTCGTCATTGCTACTAATATAGGCCTCAGTTATAAAGTTATGTGTGTCTCTACCTATGAATATTGGTGAGTGTACTTGTGCTAGTATTGGCTGAGGAGAGATATTAACTATTCTAACTAGAGGACTTTGGCCATGTATGGTTATTCTCAGAGGGGTACATCCAAGACCAAGATTTGTTATGGGTCGCGTCTCTAGCATGATAGGTATTATGAGCCCATTGTCATTTTGTCCCAGTCTTTGATTTCTGTCGTAGCCCATTGCAAGCATCATTTGTAGGCCCTTGCTTGTCTCATCCATTGGTAAATTAGCTTCTGGTCTTTCATCTTGATACAACATGTGAGATGTATCTACTTTAATAACCTCATGGCCAAGGTCTCCCCATCTTGTGAATTTGGGATAGTTTTCAGGATAGGTTTGTGATGTGGAAGCTTGATTTTCTTGTGGACGTCCCCGTGATATAGGAGATTGTGGTAACTCTCCTATCACAAAAGCATTGTTAGGGAGTTTGTAGCTTCCACAACCGTCCTCCTAGATGATGAGCTTGATATTAGAGATGGTGAGGATGGTGGGGATGGCTGGTGTCTCTGTCACAGAAGTGGACGTGAGAGTGGCGGGGTCGATCTATGGTGTGGATGGGCCCTCATCATTCTTTAGCACTTGGGGGATTTTGTAATACTTGGCTTCAAGATTTTTGTAATATGAAAATGGTTCAGGATCTCCATGGATGGTAACCTCTTGTCCATTATGTGTAAATTTCACACATTGGTGGAAGGTTGATGCTACGGCTTTCATCGCATGGATCCATGGGCATCCCAGGAGGATATTATATGGCAAGTCGAGGTCCAAGACCTGACAAGTGGTTTCCATGAGTGTTGGCCCTACTTGAATAGGGAGTTTAATCGTGCCCTGAGACAATCTTTCTTGGTCATCATATGCTCTTATCGTGATGCCCTTTCCTTTGTCAATGGAATCTTATGATATTTTCAACTGCTTAATGAGGCTTAGGGAACATATGTTCAAGCCTACACCTCTATACACCAAGACCCTTTTGATTTTTCTCTTGTTTACAATGGCTTCCAAGTGAAGTGCACGGTTGTGAGATGGTTGGGCAGGGAAATCTTGGTTAGAGAATGTAAGGAGATTAGGTGTTATGATATTTCTGACCATAGCTTGGAATTGCTCCGCATCAAGATCTGCGGGGACAGTGGATGAGGCTAATGCTTCCTCGAGAATCTTTTTATGGGCTGATGATATTTTTAACAACTCCATGATGGAGATGTGTGTTGGTGTTCTCTTGAGTTGGTCTAGGACATTATAGCCATTAGGAACGGATCTAGATGCAGGGACTCTATTTGGTTGGGATGATCCTGCAATGGTTACTTTGTCTCCTCTTGTGGTGACTCCACAATCTTAGGCATGGGTGCCTTTGATGGTGATGACCATGCAGTCTTCATTTCATGAGGCAACGACGGATTCATAGAAATGATTTACATTACCTTTCCCTTTATCCTTGTTATTCCCTTTTATTCCATGGTTCGGCATCAGATTCGTATATATTTTAAGATCCTAATTTTCCATAGGTTGTTCCATGTTTATGATTTTCTTGTCAATGAGATCTTGGATGATATTTTTGAGTCTCATGCAACTGTTTGTGGTGTGGCCTTTGATTTTGTGAAATTCACAAAGTTGATTCTCGTTATACCAAGGAGGTTTGACATCGGGTTCTTGGTAGTTTTCAAATGTAGGAGGCTTGATGAGTTTTTTGTCGATCAACTTTTTCATTATGTCTTCCAATGGTTCCCCCATAATAGCGTATTTTTGTTTGGGATAAATTTTGCATTGGGGTGGTCCTCTTTGATCATTGAGGTTATTGATGTTGGATTGTTGTTGGGTTGGTATGTTGTGTGATGAGTTTTTTGGCGTTGTGATTGGATTTGCTGTGTGGGTGTGTTTTGGCGAGGACCACTAATGACCACCTTGGCATCTATGACACCATCATTAGTAACATTTTTATTTCTTGCCCACATGCGAGGTTTATCATTGTAATTGGATGATGGGTGGTTATTTTGTTGTTCGTGGTATGATGTTGATTCTGCGGGTTGGGTCACAAGGGCTCTTTCGATGCTAAGCGCCTTGGAGATCAATTGATCATATGTGGTGATGCCCTGAACCTTGAGATGAAATGCCAAGCGGCCTTCAAGGTTGGCTATGATGGTGCAAACTTGTTGTTCTTTTGGCATGGTCCACTTGCTCTGATTGGCCTTGGATCGCCATCGTTGAAGGAATGACGCAAAAGATTCATTCTTTCCTTGTTTCAGAGCTGAGAGTTCTTTGAGACTAACATCCATTGCAATGTTACATGCGTAGTTCTTAATGAATGCTTCCCTAATTTCTTGGAATGTTCTAATGCCTGAACGTAAGCGAGAGAACCATTCTATAGTGGGGCCTGCCAAGCTCCTAGGAAACAGCCGCATCAGATAAGTATCGTCATATGTGACCTCCATGCAATGAACTTGGAATTCCCTGATGTGATCTTCAGGGTTTCCCATCCCTTGATATTTGTCAAATTTGTGGATTTCAAATCCCTTGGGGAATGGTTTCATGTCTAGGCTCCTATCAAATGGATAGGGACACAAGTTGCTTGGTGTTTTGGTTGTTCGCCCTAATTGAAGGTCAAGCACTTGTTGCGAGAGCAACTTGAGTCATGTCGTCACATCATTTTGGGGATCAGGGGGTGGGATGAAAGTGTTTTGGGGTGTTTCAATTGTGGGTTGGATGGGTGGATTGGTTGGTGCATTGTTCGATGTTATCTGTATGTTCTGGCAGGAAAAGTAGGCTTCTACTTGCTTTTTCATGAACAACACTTGTTGATCTTGTTGTTGTTGCGCTAGGATTTTTGCTTGTTGTTGTGCTTGTTGATGTTCCAACAAAGCTTGTTGTTGTGCTTGTTGTTGTTCCCACAATGCTTGTTGTTGGGCGGCCAATTATGTTGCTTCTTGCTGCTCTTGGTATTGCTTTAGTGCTTGCTGATATGCTTGCACTTGCACTGCTTGTCTCTGTGCAAGAAGTTGTGCTTGATATTGAGCTTGTTGTGCCTGATATTTAGTTTGTGTTTGAGCTTGTGCTTGTGCTACTTGTGCTTGTGCAGCTTGTTGCTGCAATAAAATATGTGCTTGAGTGGCCCTTTGTGCTTGCAATGCTTGTGCGGCTTGGGCGGCTTCTTCTTATTGTTGTTGTTCCAATAATGCTTGGGCTTGCGCATCTTGTTGTGCTTGTAGTGTGGCTTGTGCAGCTTGGGCAGCTTGCGCAGCTTGAGCAACTTGTTGTATGACTTTTTGTTTTTGAACTTGTTGGTATCCTCTTTGAAAGTAGCTTGCAATGTTGTGTCGTATTGGCTTGATGTGGTGAAAGTTGGTGGTGGTGGAGGTGGTGATGGATTTGGAATGGTGGTAGGTGATGATGTTGTGTTGATGTTTTGGGTGTTGGATAGTGGTATTGATGTGATGGTTCATCCTTGAGAGACCATGCTTTGTGATGTTAGGGGTGTGTTTGATGATGTTACCATTGCTTGTGTGTTTGTCATTTGTTGTTGTGATATCAACGACAAATTTTGGGTGCTTGGTGCAATGCTTTGATCGATGGTTGGGATATAGGTTTGATTGATACTTGGTAGGGGAGGAAGCCCTAAACCAAGGAGTGGTGTGGATGATAATGGAAATGGTGGGAGAGGTGGAAATGTAAGGGGTGTGAGTTGTTGTGAAAATGTTGTGTCGAACACGCCCCCTAGTCCGAACATATCTCCCTCTTCTTGTGAATTTGTGAGAAGAGGTGTTTGTGGTGTTGCGTGAAAAAATGATGATGATGGATCGTGATGGAATGTGAGAGGAACATTCTTGTGTAATGGGTTTTGGGGTATATTTTGTTCCAATGTGGTGTTTGCGTCCAATTTTTGATTATTAACAAGGGGATGTGATTGAAGAGCATTGAGAAATGTGTTTCCCTTGTTGACATTGGGTTGGGTTGGAGCAAACGATGTTGTGATTTGTGAAATGTTTTGCATGATTTTTTGGGATGGAGGTGTAGATGAAATGGGGATGGTGGATGAGATAGGTGGAAAAGATGTCTCCACTATAGTACTTACATCAAAATCCGAAGGCAACTTGGCCCCTTGTTTTGCTAGTTCAAGCATGTATAACGAAGGGTTGAGTCTCATCATGATGTTGATGATTTTATGATTCTCCGGATTTTGAAGCATTTCAGTCATTTCTTCGTGAGACATTCCAAAGGTAAGATCCTCTCCTTGATTTTCTTCTTGCGGATTTTGTGATGATGAGAGGGTCAATGGATTGCTTGATTCAGTTGGATTCATTTATGCGTTTGTTTGGCTAAGATCGCTTGAAGCGGGTGTTTCTTTGTTGGCTTCCATACTCTTCTTGTATTCAGATCTAGTTAGAACCGTAAAACAAGGATCAATCTTCGAGAATATGGGAGATGGATCTCTTGATTCTTTCGATCGATCATTATTTTATGCCCCAAAGTATAAAGTTTTTAGGATGCCTTGAGGATCAAAGGTGATGATATGATGATGATGTTTTAGGGATGGATGATATGACTGTTGTGGCTTTTGATAAATCTTGAATGAGACACTAGGCTTTTAGGACTTGTGGATTTTGATTTTGATTTTTTTTTTGGATTTAAGATTTTTTCCTTGATTTTGATTTGGATTTTGAACAAAAAGACCCTAAGATGTTAGATGATGATCTAAGGGATAGCTTTGTTCAAAGGATGATGATTTGAATATGTGTGAGGAGAAGGATGCATCTACCCACACTTATTCAGACAAGATGATTGTTTCACTAAGCATATGAAGAAGGATTCATCTACATATACTAAGCTAGACAAGATGATTTTGATAACTTTGACTAAGTATATGCAAAAGGATGCATCTACACATACCTATCCAAAGGTGTTTTTGATAATGTTTTCAAGGATTTAGTCTCAATGATTTTGATGATTTTGATTTTTCCATAAAGCTTAGCATTGAGGATGATTTCAAGATTTTCCAAAAGGTGATGATGTTTTTTTTTGATGTTTTGGAGGATGGATGAAAAATATTTTGATTTGTTTTGATCCTAAGATGAACCTAAAAAGGCATACCTTGTTTGTCTAGACCTAGGTATTGAAGAGCATGCAAATGCTTCCTATAGACCATTGTAACCAAGAAATGATTCCATTTGAACATTCATTTTCGGATTTCCAATCAATGATTTGTGCTTTGGGATTGTGAGTCTTCAACACATATGAAATTTTATTTTTCTTAGCTTTTCTTAATGTCTTTATTTTATCAAAAACACTTTCTTTGATTTAGGTTTTCAAACTAAGATGTCCAATGTCTTAATTTCTTCAAATCCCACAAGATATGTTATGTGGAAATTCGATGAACTTAAGGCTAGGGTTTTCCTATTGTTTACTTAATGAGACAAATCGAGATATAATCCAATGTTTAGAAACATCTAAGGATGTGAATCCCAAGGGAAAGCAATAACATATGGATTGAGTCAATTGTATTTGTCCTCAAAAGGGTTTGAAATTTGGATGTTGTTAAGTGTTTTTTTTTGAGATGTTTTCGATCAAGCAATGCATTTTGTAACCCAAGAATAAGTACAATCCTATAGATTGTAAGACAATATTTGTTGGATTCCCACTTGGACAAGTCCAGCTACGCTTATCTCTAGCGAATGGTTAGATGCTTGACCCCACTGGCTCCCCTCCACGGCACTCACTTATACGGGGCAGCCAAGCATGAACACCCATGAAACTCCCATGGCATGTTTTCCATTTCTACTAGAAGAGCATAAAACTGTGGGGTGGCTTGAGAATGACCATTCTTGCACCAACAAATAGATAAAAGGATTTTGAAAAATTCTAGCACATGGGTTTTAGTGAGGACTTTCCGTTCGTGGAGATTGACCCATACGACAAGAGTCCCCTTTCGGATCCATCTTGTTGGAATCAACCACGTGATATTGGCATTTCTTGCAATATCCACATTTATATCCCGGTTGGAAATACTCTTGGCTTTAGAGTGTTACTGGTTGAGTCATTCCCTTGGGTGAGTACTTTTTCCCCAAGGCAGGCCCTCTAGGATAAACAAAAGTGAATGAAGAACACTATTCGTAACTTGATCAATCCTTGTTGGCAATAAAGAGAGAGAATATACGCAACAATGCCCCCACTCACACTCACACAATATGTTGTTCATTTTCTTAAGCCCAAATCGAAGTGTGGAGGTGATTGCTTTGTCTTAACCCAAAGTCATGAAAAAGGCCTTTTAATTCTCAAGATCGCTATAAAGCGCGAGAGAAGCGCATACGTCCTTTTTCAATGGCTTTAGTCTAAGTAAGCCCTCACAAAAAATAAAGCTACACTTGTTCTTTTTAGATTCCCAAAGCAAAATGTGAGTTCGTTTTAGAGCACAAAATCACAAGTGAAAGACATTTGTTCAATTTGTTAATCCAATAAACGAAATCTAGTAAGTTGTGATCCTAAAGTTCATTTTAGCCTTTGCAAGAAATGGAAAATGTCCGTTTTAAGCCCAAAGGAAGATTAGTGTCCTAAGAAAGAAGAAGATGACAAATTCTTAAAGAAGTGTTAAACAAACACTAGAGTGTTTAAAAACACTTTCATTTGACGAACATCCTTCTCATGCTTCTCTTTCTTTTGATTTCGATTCCCAACCTACAAAGAGGAAAAACCAATCAGATTCTGGAAAAACATAGAAATTAAAAAGCAGAAAACAAAGGAAAAATCGGTCATAAATCAAAAGCACGTGCTAAAAAATCAAATTTTCCCTTTTACTGTCCTCCAGCGTTGCAACTCGTGAAGGCATCATAGTTTGTTCTCCCAGTGGTGCCCTCACAGTGCCGCTTACCAGTCAGCGGCACTCTGTGTCAGGAAAAAGAGCTCAATTGCGTCGCAATTTTTGCCCAGTGTCGCAGTTTGTTTCTAGCGTCGCTGTTTAATATTTTTTTGAAATTGTCTGCAGGTCGGTGAGTCCAGCGGCGGAGTTTAAAATTCAAAATTCTTAGCGGGACAAGTCCAGCAGCGTAGTTTGCATTTCAAGCGGTGCCATATAGCGACGCAGACAAGCCCGCAGTGCCAAAACAGCGACGCTGACAAGCCCGCAGTGCCAAAACAGCGACGCTGACGAGCCCGCATTGGAATTTCCTGTGTGTGAAGAAAAATGCAGAAATTTCAAGAAAAGGTTAGAAATAATGATATCAAGCCCTCCTAGCACCAAATGTGCGAACCCTTTTCCTAGTACCTGCAAAACAACATGAGTAAACAAGTTAAACAAGGAATTGCAAGCTAAAACAAGGATTCCCCATGAAATCCATTTATAACCTCAAACTAGGAATGAAAATAACAAAGAACACAATGAAAATGATAAAACAAAGATTGAATCCTAATTAGATGTGCAAACTCATGATCCCATGGGGGAATTGGTGCCAATTTGATGTGAAAATTGGCCCTTTCCCAATTCCTAAGATACAAACTTTGAATGTTGAAGATGATGTTGATCCACTTTGATGAAAGATGAGAACTCCAAGCCAAAAATCTGCAAAACCTAGCTATGACTCAATGATAATGGATAAAATCAAGAGACATTTGAGCATGGTAACTTTGCTTGGATTGTGGATGATCAAAAGAGGATATGAGCTCTTTATTTATAGAATTTCAAGATGGATGAATGCCCAAATTTGAGCAATGTGGGACTAACATTCATCCAATGATATGATGCCACTTGTCAAGTTATGAATGGATGATGGATGTGCAAGATTTGGGGTTTGTGCCAATAAATGCCAATATTTGAAATTCAAATTTGTTGAAATGACATGCAAGAGAGAAGGGAAAATGCAATAAATGCCACTTGGCTCAAGGCAAAGGACATGTAAGATGAATTTATTGCCTTGTTGGATGTACATGTTGACTTGGAATTTTTGAATTCAAATTGAGAGAATATTCCAAAAGATGCCTTGTGAGGAAAATAGAGATTTAATAAATGAATTAAATCTATTTTCATGTGCAACTTGCATTATCTAGAGCATGAGACATGGGATGAGGTTAAATTAATCAAGGGTTAATTAATTTAATAGGAGATTAGATGATGTGACCTATTTGACTCAAATTTATGGATTTATTTTAAATCAAATAAGAGAGGAATATGACAGGAGATTAATTAAATAAGGATTTTGATTTATTTAATTAAAAGAGATGGTGTTAGATTAAATCAAATAAGGTTTTAATTTATTTAATTTAATGGATAGACTTTAGAGATTTAATCAAATAAATTGATTATTTAATTAAATAGGGATAATTAGATCATACGGATGGATTTAATTAACAAGAGAAAGTGACTTAATTAGAAAAAATGATTTATTTAATTAAGAGAGAACTATTGATGAATTTAATCAGATAAGGGAATTTGATTAAATGGTTAGGCCGAAGGAGGATTCAGGAAGAAATGATGTTAGTAAGTCAAGATCAGATGAACAATGTCAATCAGTATATTTTACGTGTCTACACCAACTAATCAGACTTGTTACCTTCCAAGGAATTCCTAAACTAAAACTACAGAATAAAGTTAACTTGTAATTAATACAAAGTTTCATTCATTCATAGTGAAAACTTTAACAGTAGATTGCAAATCATCATTTAAACAAAACATAAGATAAAATTTCATTCCTTGAAAGCTTTCCAAATCAAATAATTAACCTAAGATAACTACCATTCTAGAGCACAATATGAAGTAGATTTAAATCTAGCTTCTTCTACTATTGGTAAAATAGATAAACAACATTTAAAAATCTGGCAAGATCACCAGTGTACAAAAAATCCATTTCTTCAAATTATCTCCATCTATACTAAGAAAATCTGGAAGATACATCACCTCCTCTTCCTATTGAACTAAAAAAGTCTAACTTCCTGCAAAACCCTAGCTTGTTAACCTTCCTTAACCCTAAATTGTCTAATAATAATCAAAAGGAAGAAGATAAAGAAGAAAAATATCTCTCATCCCTCTACAAAGAGGCAAAAACGTCATTTATACCAAACGCGCCAAAAATGTGTCGGCCCCATTTTAGGGTTTACAAAATAAGTCAGTTACAGAAAATGTCAGCCCTAGAAGAGTTTGGAACAAATTCAATCATGCATTAAATGCATATACTCTGTCCATTTCAATGAAGGATATCCCTCGGCCATGGTCTCCAGATTGTTTATGACCACCATCACTAACTCGCAGCCCTCGTCCCTGACCTCGAGACTCCTTTACAAAGTTGCTTTGAATGTCCTGAAGCATTGTCATTAATATCAATCTACTTTTTCTAGTAGATGTCCCATCTGTCATTAAGACTCGTGGCTTCTTCCTCTCTATTTAGATCTTTTTGCAAGTTGACCCCCTTGAGAAGTAGCATCCGACGTTCCTGACATGCTTTAACCCTGGAAAAAAAAATGTTCTCATCAGTCCTCTAAAAGCATAGAAAAATATCATTCTTTGTCTTACCTTTCATACCTTTCCATTTCCCAAATTTAGCAAAAACTCGACTCTGGTGGAGGCGGGACCAAATCAGAACTAGGAACAACACTTACCTTTAATACCGGCAGGATGGGAGCCAAAAATGAAATCGGAACTGGGACCGGAGTTAGAATGGGAACTGAACATAAGACAATTCGTTAACTTTCAATTTATCGCACCGTTCCGGCTCTGACCCCGCAAGAAAGCAAATAAACAGAGCCAAAACTCGACCAAGTGATCAGAACAGGATTCAGGACGGGAACGAAACCCGGAAGTGACCAATATCCCCAAGTTCAATCCCCATTTCAATTCCACGTATGAAAAAGCAAAGAAACCTAGGAACTCGCAACAGGGCGGGGCGGAGTCGAAACCAAATGAGGAAACCGAAATTGGCAAAAACTTCATATCCCGAATCCTTCCCCAACCCGGCCCCACAAAAGAGACCAAACACAAGCAACAAACAAACAAACGCAAATGGGATCGGAACGAAAACCAATCCCGAGTGGACCCCGACGGGGGTGGAAGGGAAATAAAACCCGACCCTGAAACTTTTCCAAGTTATAGGTTCAGTTTCCATCTCGACTCCACCTCTGACAACATACAAAGAGACAACGAGGGAAAAGATGAGAAGGAAGAAAAAGAAGGGGAGAAAACACCCCATGACCAAACGCAAGGAACAAAGGAAAAACAAACACAGGCGCAGAACCAGAACCGGGAATGAAACGGAAACCAAAACTTGGAAGAAATTCCAAGGTTCAGTTTCGGTCCCTGTTCTGGGTCCGACAGAACAACAAAGAACAAGTGCAAGGGGCAGAACCGAAACTGACAAATGGAGATGGGAGCGGAGACAAAACCAAAATGGAACTTCACAAATTTTGAAGTTCCATTTTGGATCCAGAATGGAACTTGGCAAAGTTTGAAGTTCCATTTCGGATCTGGATCTGGTCCCGACCAAAGAGCAAAGAATAACATAAGAACAAGGGAAGTGGGACTGGAGCGAACACTAGACCCGGCCCGAACAACAAAGAGCGAGGAAGAAAAAGAGAGGAGATGGAGTCGGGACGGGAACATAAAATGGAAACTTGAAACTTCCTACATGAGTTCCAACCCCGGTTCCACTCCCGCGCAAACAAAAAAACAAAACACAAGGAAAATGATCAACAAATAGGAGAACGGACCAACCAAATGTTAGTCAAAAACAACCAACAAAACCAAGAAACAAAAAAAGAGAAGGGCGGAGTCAGAGTCGGGACAAGATCCGAACCAAAAACCTTGAAAGAGTTCCATGTTTATATTTGGTTTCGGACCCACCTCCGACAGAACAAACGATAGACTTAGGAGCAAAACAAAGAACTCCTAAGACCCAACCAAACAACCAAAGGTGACCAAAACAAAACAAAAATGGGGACCCATTTTAATCAAGTTTGAAATGGGGTGGTTATGCAAGGCATAACAATTGTTGATTGTCTTTTCATAGAGAGGTGAGATATTTCACTTTTATCTTACCTACATGTTGCGGGTCAACTTGGCACCATCAACAAAACTAACTAGGCACTAACATATCAAAGCACAGATTCATCTTCAGGGATGTGAAATAGATTTTTCAGGCACTTGCATTTTCTTCCATCGATTCCAAATACCTATAAACTTGTTTTTGATAGGAATGTCATATCCCCACTCAACATTCTCTCTTCTCGGTAGCAATCTCAGAAACTAAAATATCAAACATATGAGAAAAGACCCAAACCAAAAAGGATAACCCTCAACCAAAGACATTTTGACATTCTCAATTAGGTTTTCCAGTAATAGGCTACAAAAATCAAACTGCTTGTTTTCCTTAACCATCATGTGTGCAAGATATATAGCAATAGCTGAAGTCAAACCTTCACGATTTATAAAGTATATTTTATAAGAGATGTTGTACACAAAATACCTTACAATAGGATCGATAATAGTATTTATTAGTAGTGCTCAAGGGTCTTTTTCAATACCATTAAGTTCCTCCACATCTCTATATTTCATGATTTTCTTCCCAAGGAGGTCCCCAACACTGCATAAACCAATAACAACTTTGATTGCCTCCTTCATGATCGGATAGGGTTTGTCCAACATAATGTTGCTGTTCTTGAATCGACTTAATAGGAAAAAGATAGATTCTTTGTCTACAAACCAAGGAAATCCTCCCCATAAATCCATACCTAGGTTTTTTACCCTCTACAATTCATTTGTCTTCAACCCTAGTTCCATTTCATTCATCTTCCTAATATGATCAAATTCTTCCAATTCAACATCCTTCAACTTCAGCAAAATATCACCACACAATCATCTATCCATCATTGTGCTTATCTTTCTTGAATTCATTATTGTTCAATTGAAACTTCTTCCTTTTCCCTTCCTCCCCTTTGTAAACTGAGTAATAATTCCTAATTATCTGTAATAATTCCTTCAAATTACCTCAAAATTGCTCCAAATCACTTCGAGATTGCTTCAAGATTGCTCCAAGTCATCTTTCAAACTCTTCAATTGCATAAATGATCAAAAATACTTGTGAATTTTACTTTATACACCATCAATTTTCTCTAATTCGCATTAAGTACGAAAAACTTCAAAAAGCTGATAAAAACCCTATTTCTCTGCACTGTAAATACTAAATCAATCAAAAAAATAGCATGCCTACAATTTTTCTTCTGCTTTCCTTTTCATAACCTCTATCTACTCATTTTCTGCAACATATCTTCATGCCAACATCTAACATGCCATACATCCAGGGGGTTTGTACAATTTTCTATTAATGCTCCCCCTAAGACCATGCTAGGCATAATTCCTGGGGGAATTTTCTACACCGGATGAGGGCACAACCATCTCTGGATATTCTTCCTTCTTCCTCCATATCTTATTCATTTATTTCTTCACCTCATCCTTTTCAATTTTCTTCACTGGATCGTTCTTCTCTACCAGAGCAGACTACTTTCCCTTCTTACTTCTACAAACTCTTGAGATATGTCTAGGTTTGTTGCAGTTATAACAGACAACATTTTTCTGATTTGTCTGACCTCCATTAACCCCTAATCTACATTGATTTGCTTTGTGTCTGAACTTGTTGCATGTATAGCAATAGCCATCAAAATATTGATTCATTATGCCTCCATTAAACCTATTCATCACTATTTGACTAATCATTCTCACCTGAGATCTACATTCAATGGTTTTATGTCCAAATTTCTTGCATGAAAAAAAATTTCCAGTGAAGGAACCAAGAAACTAATTCATTTTACTTCTACACTTAGTTGTCTTGTGACCAAATTTGTTACATGAAAAGAAAACACCATTGAAAGATGGATACCTTTGAGTATTTGGTTGTTTGATAGGAAATCTTCTAGCAAAGTTCCTTGAATTTCTTTTTTGCTTCCCTTTGTCTTGATTCTTTTGATCATCCTTTGAGCTTTCACCTGTTTCATTTCCCAAGCCATCTTTGTCTTTACTCGGTTTATCTCGCAATCAACTCATCAAGCTTGTCGGAGCTAGATTTAAAATTATTTTCAAAGAGTTTTGATTTCTCTAGTTCTACTTTCAAGTTCACCACCTCTTGTTCAAGTCTAGTGCATTCATCATTCTTGCTCTGCACCATTATATTCATACATTCTTCAATTCTATTTTTTTCTTCCACTAGCACTTTCAATATAATGATCTCTTGTTTATGCTACTCACTCACTTCTCTATGTCTTTCTTTGAATTTATTCAATTGCTCTTTTAGTTTTCAGACACATTCGTTTGCCTCATCAAGATTTTATTTCAAATCCCTATTTTCATTTTCAGCCTTATCAAGATCTTCAAGTACAACCCGGAGTTCTTCTTTATCATTCATTTGTTCAACCTTCAGGATCTTCCTCAAGCAGTTAAGCTCTTCACCAAGGAACCAAAGATCTTATACCAATTGTTAAAAGGAACGAGACAACTGAGAGGGGGGGTGAATTATTTGTCACCTTGAATTCAAACACAAAACTTCACGCACTTATCAACTTCACAACCATACAATTCTATTATTAAGTATGAACATGAAATATAGATAACATAAAGCAAAATCAACACAATGAACACCAAATTTTATAAGGAAAACTCAATGAGGGAAAAGCCACGGTGAGGATTAACTCACAATATAAAGTAATAGAAAAAATTGAATACAAGAGGCTCACTTCCAAGGGATCACTGCCCAGAAACAAAGGCCCACTCCCTATAGAAAGGACTCACTATCCAATAGGGAGGCTCACTGCCTACAAAAGGGTTACAAAACAAAATTGGCTTCATAGTGGAAATGAACTGATAAGAGTGCACCTAACAAGTGTTGATACAATTTTGGTGATGCTCAATAGACTGACTTAACAAACTTCATCATTTTCGCACTTCTTCACATTCGTAACCTCACAATCTGTCTCTCTTAATCTTCAAAACTGTCTGACATATATATCTGATCCATCAACAAGCATCAACTAGGTCAGCCTAATTAGATCCAATCCTTATTTACCAAAAATACCAACTGTCGGCTTCAAGCATTCACAAAATCTTTCCAAACAATAAATCAAAATGTGTAGCACACTACATCATGTCGACATAGACCTAATATAGGTCACACATATATCCACATAACAAAATTAATTCACCATAAAACCAATTACCATGAGGTCGGCCAAAAATAGTCTTAATAGAAAAATGTAACCAACAAAATAACGTCGATACACCATACGAGTGCATGTGCATGAGATATTTTGAACATACATTCTTCCAATGTTCATAAGCTATTTCCCAAAACTGCAAACAACAATAATCAACCACGAAGGATTGTAGACCAAAATACCTAAGGATGTAGAATGTATACCGGTTCAGATACCAGACCAAAATACCAGATCAAACAATGACTTAGTCTTGCAATCACAACTTTTATAACATGGTGACATCAATGACAACAAAAACTATATAGTTAGACATTCTTCTTCATTCTTCCAACAAAGTCAACCATCCATACTTGTTAATGATAGATTTCATACCATTTTCTCAACAATACATTATTTTTCTCTATCAAACTCTTTTTAAATCTAATCACATTACCATATCTATCCAAAATACCCAAAATTCTTCATTCATACCTCATAGCACCAATATTCCCTTTGATTCACAACACATCATATCAAATAATACAAATAGCATATTTTCTTCATGACCTATCACATCTCACATCCATACAAACATCAAATATATCCATGAGCATGTACAACCCAACTCATTCCCACAAATCTTCTATTCTAAAGAATTTATAAATTCCTAATTTAACATCCCAAATCACTCCTCTACATCTAACATACCTATGAATACAAACATTTCAAATCCATACCAATTCCATTCTCAATTCATACCATTCACCATCTCCTGAAATATGCATATACCTAAAACCCATAATTACTCGTACAATATGCCACAACAACAAACCATTCCACAAAATAAAAAATCCTTCATTTAATTCATCAACCACCCCACAACAACAAACATATATTCCCTCAAATCAATCACCAATTGACACAACAAATGACTTAAAATCACAAATATACATCTTGTATAAGAAGATAACTTACATGAAATTAAGACATATAAAGATAATCTACACACTTGAGGATATATGTCCTTATCCATTTGATCAAAAAATACCTATGGTTCATTTCCCCGACAACTTTGAAATTCCAAAGTTTGACAATTATAAGGGAAGAGGTGATCCATGATAGTTCATATCTGGGAATTAACCATAACATACCTATAGATCACTTATAATGACACATATTTTATGCACCTTTTTTTCCCCAAAGTCTAGGAGGACAAGTAGTAGAATGGTTACCTCATTTACAACATGGTATCAAGACCTTCCGTGAACTAACTAAAAATTTCATCAATCACTTCTCTTAAAAAAATTAACATGAGATATTTATCATCGATCTATGTGTAGACACGTAAAATATACCAATTGACATTGTGCATCTGATCCTGACCTACTAACATCATTTCATCCAGAATCATCCCTCGGTCTAACCATTTAATCAAATTCCCTTATCTAATTAAATTCATCAATATTTCTCCCTTAATTAAATAAACCAATTATTTAATTAAAGCTCTCTCTCTTGTTAATTAAATCAATCCATCTGATGTAATTATCCCTATTTAATTAAATAATTAATTTTATTTGATTAAATCTCTAAAGTCTATCTATTAAATTAAATAAATTAAAACCTTATTTAATTTAATCTAACACCATCTCTTTTAATTAAATAAATCAAAATCTTTATTTAATTAGTCTCTTATCATATTCCTCTCTTAGTTGATTTAAATAAATCCATAAATTTGAGTCAAATAGGTCACATCATCTAATCTCTCATCAAATTAATTAACCCTTCATTAATTTAATCTCTCATCATGTCCCATCCTCTAGATTTTGCAAGTTGCACATGAAAATAGATTTAATTCATTTATTAAATCTCTATTTTCCTCACAAGGAATCTTTTGGAATATTCTCCAAGTTTGAATTCAAAAATTCCAAGTGGACATGTACATCCAACAAGGAAATAACTTCATCTTACATGTCTTTTTCCTTGAGCCAAGTGGCATTTATTGCATTTTCCCTTCCCTCTTGCAAGTCATTTCAACAAATTTGAAATTCAAAAATATGCATTTATTGGCACAACCCCCAAATCTTGCACATCCTCCATCCACTCATAGATTGACAAGTGGCATCTTGCCATTGGATGAATGTTAGTTCCACATTGCTCAAATTTGGACATTCATCCATCTTGGCATTCTATAAATAAAGAGCTCATATTCTCATTTGAGGATCCACAAATTATGCAAAGTTATTATTCTAAAATAATTAGTCATTTCCATCAAAAATCATTGAATCATAGCTAGGTTATGCAGGTTTTTGGTTTGGAGCACTCAATCTTCATCAACAAAGTGGATCATCCATCAATCATCATCAACACATATCAATCTTGCATCATAGGAATTGGGAAAGGGCCAAATTTTCACATCAAATTGGCACCAATTCCCCCATGGGATCATGAGTTTGCAAATTTAAATTAGGATTCAATCTATTTGGTTGCTTTTATTGCGTTCTTCATTATTTATTTTCCTAATTTGAGTTTTCAAATGGATTTCATGAGGAATCCCTTTTCATGCTTGCAATCTCTAACTTAATGTGTTTGTTCTCATTGTGTTGCAGGTACTAGGATTGGGGTTCTCACATTTGGTGCTAGAAGGAGGGCAGCATCTCATTCTTTATCACTTTTCTCACAAAATTCCACGTTTTTGTTCATACACAGAAAAATTCCAACTGTGAGAGCTCAGTGTCGTTGTTTTAGCACTGCTGACTCTTCAGCGTCGCCATATAGCGCTGCTGGAAACTCAAACTACGACGTTGGAGTCTTCCTGCCCAAAAATTTAAATTTCTAACTGCAACACTTGACCAATCTGACTTGCAGGAATTTTCAAAAAAATCAAACAGCAACGCTGAGCAAAAGGACGACGCAGTTGAGCTCACTGTCCCCGACACAGAGTGACGTTGACTAGTAAGCAGCACTATAGAGCACCGCTGAGAAATCAAACTCCGACGTAGTCACGGGTTGCGCCGTTGGTAGGGAGTAAAATGTTGAAATTAAATTTTAGCACGTTCCTTTTGATTAATGATCAATTTATCTTCTAGTTTCTACTTTTTAATCTCTGTAGTTTGCAGAATCTGACTGGTTTTCTCTCTTGTAGGTTGGAATTGAAAATGAAAGGAGAAGCATGAGGAGGATATTTCGCAAGATCAAAGTGTTTTTAAACACTTTAGTGTTTGTTTAACACTTTTTTTTAAGAAATTGTTATCACTTCTTTCTTAGGACACTAGTTTCGTTTGGGCTTTAAAAAGAACCTTTTCAATTTTTTCTTGCAAGGGCTAAAACGAACATTAGGGATACAACTTATTAGAGTTTGTTTTTGGGTAACAATTGAACAAAATGTCTCTCACTTGTCTTTTGGTGCTTTAAAAAGAACTCACATTTTGCTTTGTGGATTTAAAAAGAACAAGTACAAATTTGTTTTCATGAGGGCTTACTTAAACTAAATTCATTGAAAAAGGACGTATGCACTTCTCTCACACTTTATAGCGATCTTGAGAATAAAAAGGCCTTTTTCGTGACTTTAGGGTGAGACAAAGCAATCACCTCCACACTTCATCTTTGGTTTTAAAATTGAACAAAATCTTGTGCGAGTGTGAGTAGAGCATTATTGCATATATTATCTTTCTTTGTGTTGCCAAAGATTGATCGAGTTACAGATTTTGTCTTTGCTTGCTTTTGTTTATCTTAGAGGGCCTGCTTTGGAAAAAACTACTCACCCAAGGGAACGACTCAATCAGTAACACTCTGAACCCGAGAGTATTTCCATCCAGGATATAAATGTGGGTATTCTAAGAAATGCCAATATCACATGGTTGATTCCGACGCGATGGATCCAAAAGGGGACTCTCGCCATATGGGTCAATCTCCACGAATGGAAAGTCCTTATTAAAACCCGTGTTCTAGAATTTTCCAAAATCCTTAATCTATTTGTTGGTGCAAGAACGGTCGTTCTGAAGCCACCCCACACTTTTACAATCTTTTAGTAGAAATGGAAAGCATGCCATGGGAGTTTCATGGGTGTTGATGCTTGGCTGCCCCGATGACGTTAATGAGCTATGGAGGGGAGCCAGTGGGGTCAAGCATCTTACCATTCGCTAAAGATAAGCGTAGCTAGACTTGTCCAAGTGGGAATCCAACAAATATTGTCTTACACATCCATAGGGTTGCACTTGTTCTTGGTCACCAAATGTTTTTCTTATGTGAAAACATCTTGAAAACAAACACTTAACATTCTCATCAAAATTTCAAACCCTTTAGGAGACAAACACAGTTGACTCAATCCATATGTTATTGCTTGCCCTTGGGATTTACATCCTTAGAGGTTTCTAAACATTGGATTATATCTCAATTTGTCTACTAGAGTAAACAATAGGTAAACCCTTGCCTTGAGTTCATCAAATTTCCACATAACATACTTGGTGAGATGTGAAGAAATCAAGACATTGGACATCTAGTTTGGAAAACCTAATCAAAGTGAGTTTTTTTGGTAAAATAAAGACATTAAACAAAGCTAAACAAAATGAACTTTCATGTGTGTTGAAACCTCACAAGTTCTCAAGAGGTCCAAATCCCAAAACGAAAGATATTGGTTCAAAATCCAAAAATGTATGCACAAATTAAATCACTATAGAAGCATTGCATGTTCTTCAATACCGAGGTATAGGTAAACAAAGAGTCTTTTTTAGGTTCATCTTAGGATCAAAAGAAAATCAAAATCTTTTCTCATCCATCCTCCAAACATCAAAACAAAAATCATATCACCATCACCTTTTGGGAAAATCTTGAAATCATCCTAAAATGCTAGGCTTTTTTGGAAAAAATCAAAATCACCAAATCCTTGAGATGACATCCTTGAAATCCTTATCAAAATCACCTTTGGCTAGGTACATGTAGATGCATCCTTTTGTATATGCTTAGTCAAAATTTATCAAACCATCTTGTTTAGCTAGGTATGTGTAGATACATCCTTCTACATATGCTTGGTTAAATTATCATCTTGTTTGAATAGGTGTGGGTAGATGCATCCTTCTCCCTACACATATTCAAATCATCATCCGGTGAGAAAATCTACCCTTTAGATAATCATCCAACATCTTAAGTTCTATTTTTTCAAATCAAACCAAAATCAAGCAATCAAGGACAATCCCAAGAGAAAATCAAATCAAAAGTTAAAATCTGAAACATATCCGAAAGTCCCAAAAGCCTAGCATCCCCCTCAAGATTTTATCAAAAGATCAAAAACATCCACATCATCCATCTCTTACATCATCATCATATCATCTTTTGATCCTTAAAGATATCTTAAAAACTTCTCTTTTATACATAAAGTAAAGATCAATCTAAGGAATTAAGAGATTCATCTCCCCTATTCTTGAAAATTGATCCTTGTTTTATGGTTCAAACCAGATCTCAATACAAGAAGAGCATGGAAGCTGACAAAGAAACACCCGCTTCAAGTGATCTAAGCCAAACAAATGCAGAAATGAATCCTATCGAATCAAGCAATCCTTTGACCATATCATCACAAAACCCACAAGAAGGAAATTAGGAAGAAGACCTTACCTTTGGGATGTCTCATGACGAAATGACTGAAATGCTTCAAAATTCAGAAAATCGTACGATCGTCAACATCATGATGAGGCTTAACCCTTCATTATACATGCTAGAACTGGTAAAATAAGGGGCCAAATTACCTTATGATTTTGACACGAGCTCAATAATAGAACCATCTTTAGAGGTCATGCCTCTAATTTCATCCACACTTCCTATCTCATCCACACCCCCATCCCAAAACATCACCCAAAACATTATGTAAATCACAACATCATTTGCTCCAACCCAACCCAATGTTAATAAAGAGAATGCATTTCTTAATGCTATTCAATCACACCCCCTTGTTAACAATCAAGACATGGATGCAAATACCATCTTGGAACAAAACATACCCCAAAATCCATTACACAAGTATGTTCCTCTCATTTTCCATCATGACCCATCATCATCAACCTTTCGCGCAACACCTCAAACACCTCTCCTCACAAATTCACAAGAGGAAGGAGACATGTTTGGACCTGGGGGCATTTTCGGCACCACAACATTTTCTCAAGGACTCACTCCCCTCACATTTCCACCTCTTCCACCATTACCACCACTATCCACACCGCTACTTAGTCTAGGGCTTCCCCCTTTACCAAGTATCAATCAAACCAACATCTCGATCACCAATCAAAACATCACAACAAACACGCAAAGCTTTTCATCGATGTCGCAACAACAGATAACAACTACACAAGCAATCGCAACGTCATCCAACACCCCCTAACATCACAAAGCATGGTCTCTCAAGGACCAACCACATCAACAGAACCATCCACCACTCAAACCACCAACACAACATCACCAATCACCACCTCCACAAACACCATTCCAAATCCACCACCACCCCCACCACCACTAACTTCCAGCACATCAAACCAATACAATGCGGCATTGAAAGCTACTTTTCAAAGGGGATTCCAACAAGTTCAAAAACAAAAAGTCATGCAATTAGTTGCTCAGCAAGACGCTCAAGCTGCACAAGCAGCCCAAGCCGCATTACAAGTGCAACAGGCTGCTCAAGCCCAAGCATTACTACAACAACAACAACAAGCCACTCAAGCCGCTCAAGCAGCCCAAGCCACATTGCAAGCACAAAGGGCTGCTCAAGCACAAATTCTATTGCAACAACAAGCAGCGCAAGCACAAGCCCAAGCACAAGCTCAAGCTCAAGCGCAAGCTCAATATCAAGCACAAAAAGTGCAAGCACAAGCACAACTTCTTGCACAATAACAAGCAACGCAATTGCAAGCATATCAGCAAGCATTAAAACAATACCAAGAGTAGCAAGAAGCAACTGAATTAGCAGCCCAACAACAAGCATTGTTGGAACAACAACAAGCGAAATAGCCAACAATCCTAGCAGCCCAACAACAAGCGTTGTTGGAACAACAACAGGCACAACAACAACAACAGCAGGCAATCTTAGAGCAGCAACAACAAGAACAACAACAAGCGTTGTTCATACTATAGCAGGTGCAGGCATACCTAGCTCGGCATAACATGAAAATCCAATCAAACAACACACCAAACAACCCACCCATCCAACCCACAATTGAAAACCCCCAAAACACCTTCATCCCACCCCCTGATCCACAAAATGAAATAATGACACAAATCAGGTTGCTCTCGCAACAAGTGCTCGATCTTCAATCAAGCCGAACAACAAAAACACCAAGCAACTTGTGCCCCTATCCACTTGATAGGAGCCTAGTGATGAAACCATTCCCCAAGGGATTTGAGATCCCAAAATTTGACAAATATCACGGGACAGGAAACCCTAAAGATCACATCAGGGAATTTCAGGTTCATTGCATGGAGGTCGCATATGATGATACTTATCTGATGTGGCTATTTCCTAGGAGTTTGGTTGGCCATGCTATGGAATGGTTCCTCGCCTACCTTTAGGCATTAGGAAATTCCAAGAAATTATAGATGGATTCATAAAATATTATGCATGCAACATTGTAATGGATGTTAGTCTAGAAGAACTCTTAGCTCTGAAACAAGGAAAGGGTGAATCATTTGCTTCATTCCTACAACGATGGTGATCCAAGGCCAATCGGAGCAAGTGGACCATGCCGAAAGAACAACAAGTTTGCACCATTATAGCCAACCTTAACAGCCTCTTGGAATTTCATCTCAAGGTTCAAGGGATAACCACATATGACCATTTGATCCCCAAGGCGCTCAGCATCAAATGAGCCCTTATGACTCAACCCACGGGATCAACTTCATACCCTGAACAACAAAACAACTGCCCACCCTCCAATTACAATGATAAACCTCACACATGGGCAAGGAACAAAAATGTTACTAATGATGGTGTTGTTGACACCAAGGTGGTCATTAGTGCCCCTCGCCAAAATACACCCACACCACAAATCCAAATCCAACACCAAAACAATCATCATGTAATACAACAACCAAACAACAATCTGACAATCAACAATCTCAATGATCAAAGGGGACCACCCCAACGCAACAAGAGTTATCCCAAACGAAAATACACTACTTTGGGGGAGCCACTAAAAGTCATCATGAAGAAGTTGATAAATGAAAAACTCATCCAGGCTCCTACCTTTGAGAATTACCAAGAACCAGATGTGAAACCTCCTTGGTATAATGAGAATCAACTCTGTGAATTCCACAAAATCAAAGCCCATACCACGAACAGTTGCATGAGATTAAAAACCATAATTCAAGATCTCATTGATAAAAGAATTATAAACGTGGACCAACCAACAGGAAACCAAGACCTTAAGATATACACGAATATGATTCCTAATCATGGAAATAAATGGAATAATAGTAACAATGACAAAGGGAAGGGCACCCAAACAAACGTAAATCATGTGTATGAAACCATCATCACCTCCCTAGATGAATATTGCACGGTCGTCACCATCAAAGGTGCTCAAGCTGATTGTGGAGTCACCACAAGAGGTGGCAAAGTGACCATCATAGGATCATCCCAGCCAAACAGAGCCCCTACATCTAAATATGTCCCTAATGGCTACAATGTCCTAGATCAGCTCAAAAGAACGCCAGCGCAAATCCCCATCATGGAGTTGCTAAAAATCTCATCTACCTATAAGAAAATTCTTGAGCAAGCACTGCTTCATCCACTGTCCCCATAGATCTTGATGCAGAAGAATTCCAAGCTATGGTCAGAAATATCATTACGCCAAATCTCCTCACATTCTCTAACCAAGACTTCCTTGCTCAACCATCTCACAACCGTGCGCTTCACTTAGAAGTCATAGTACACAAGATCAAAGTCAAAAGGGTCTTGGTGGATGGAGCTGCGAGTTTGAATATATGTTCTCTCAACCTCATCAAACAATTGAAAATCTCAGAGGATTCTATTGACAAAGGAAAGGGTATCACAATAAGAGCATATGATGATCAAGAAAGAGTGTCCCAAGGCACAATCAAACTCCCTATTCAAGTAGGGCCTGCCATCATGGAAACCACTTGTCAGGTCTTGGACCTCAACTTTTTGTATAACATCCTCCTAGGATGCCCATGGATTCATGTGATGAAAGCAGTAGCATCGACTTTCCATCAATGTGTGAAATTCACACATGAGGGACAAGAAGTTACCATCCATGGAGATCCTGAACCTTTCTCCTATTTCAAAAGCCTTGAAGCAAAGTACTATAAAATCCCCCAAGTACCAAAAAAAGATGAGGGTCCATCTGCACCATACATCGATCCGGCCACCCTTGCATCCACTTCTGCAATAGAGACACCCACCATTCCCACCATCTCTAACATTAAGGTCATCATCCAGGATAATAGTTGTGGAAACTACAAGCTCCCTAGTAATTCTTTTGTGGTAGGAGAGTTACCACAATCTCCTAGATCATGAGGACATCCACAAATAAATGAAGCCTCCACATCCCAAACACCTCCTATGGACTATCCCACATTTACAAGATGGGGGGATCTTGGCCGAGAAGTTATTGAGGTAGATCCATCTCATATGCTATATCAAGATGAAAGACCAGTAGCTGACTTACCAATGGATGACAAAAGTAAGCATCTACAAATGATGCTTGCAATGAGCTATGATAGAAATCAAAGACTTGGCAGAAATGACAATGGGCTTATAATACCTATCATGCCAGAGACGTGACAGACAACAAATCTTTGCCTTGGATGTACCCCTCCGAGTATAACCATACATGGTCGAAGTCCTCCAGTTAGAATGGTTAATAATCCTCCTCAGCCAACCGTAGCAGAACTACGCTTACTAGTATCTGCAGGTAGAGTCATAGATAACTTTACATTTGACATAACCGATGTCCGTAGTAGTAGTGATGACGAGGATACCATGACCAACTTACCTAGGCTATTTGAGGATACCACTCTTTGCATGATTAGTACCCTATCTTTTGAATCAAACCACCAAAATCATGAAATCAGCCTAGTATATCCCCAACTCATCGACTACGACCAACAAGGACCACCAGTTCTTGATACATTTGAAAATGATGAGGCACTCTCAAAATTCATGGGATTGTGGGATAACATTTTAGATGGGGATCATAAAGCAAGGTTCATAAATGAGCTAGATACACATGCTTATTATGGGGAAATGATTGAATCCCTCAATCGCAAAAGTGAAAAATTAAGAATAATATCCAAGTCCTTGAGTGAAAACCACACTGTGGCACTCTCTGACCAAAAAAAAGTAAAAAGAAAGGATGCATCCAATGGTGAAAACCTCTTCGAGGTGACCGAGGATGGGGGATTCAATCTTCCTTTCAGAGCTATTCACCAAGAAAAGTCAGCAGTCCTGGCAGAAAAATGCAACTCGGTCAATCTAGGAACAAAGGAAACCCCACATATCACATTCTATGCGGAATCATTATTATCAGAAGAGCAAGAGCTCCTAGCAGCCTTCCTAAGAGAGACAAATTAACTTTGCATGGAGCTATGCTGACATGCCAGGGCTTGATCTAGAGACTGTGGTCAACCACTTAGCAGTATATCCAGAAGCAAAACCTGTCAAACAAAAGCTTCATAAAATGCACCCTCAAATCGCCTTATTAGTCAAAATGGAGCTAAAAAAGCTATTAGATGTAGGATTCATCCGACCGATAGATCATCCAGAATGGGTATCAAACTTAGTACCTATTTCAAAACCCGATGGGAACATCAGAATCTACACAGACTTCAGAGACTTGAATAAAGCATACCCAAAAGATGACTTCCCACTTCCAAACATTGATATGATTGTAGATATGATAGCTGGACATGAGATGTTGTCACTAATGGATGGATTCTCAGGGTACAATCAGATCATGATAGCTAAGGAGGACCAACATAAAATAGCTTTCACTTGTCCATGGGGGACCTATTGTTGGAACATGATGTCGTTCGGCTTAAAGAATGCAGGAGCAACATATCAAAGGGCCATGACATTAATATTTCATGACATGATTCACAAAACGGTTGAAGATTGTGTTGATGATATTTTAGCCAAGTCCTGAAAGAGAAAAGATCACATAGCAACCCTTGGTGCCATCTTTGATAGGCTGGAGGAGTACAAGGTTAGATTAAACCCAAAGAAGTGTGTCTTGGGCGTACAATCAGGAAAATTGCTAGGATATATAGTTTCAATGAGGGGTATCAAGGTAGATCCAGCAAAGGTAAAAGAAATCCATGATATGGAGGCACCAAAAACACTAAAACAATTGAGAGGTCTCCAAGGAAAACTCCAATCCATTCAAAGATTCATAGCATAGTTGGAAGACAAACAAAACCCATACTCTCACCTACTCCACAAGGGAGTAGCATACAAATGGGATACCAAGTGTGAAGAGGCATTCAACAAAATAAAAGAATATCTACTGACAGCACCAGTCCTAATGCCACCAATCCCAAGAAAACCATTGATTCTATACGTGTCAGTAACAGCAGCAGCCCTTGGAGCTCTCCTAGCTTAGCATGATGAAAATGGAATAGAAAAGGCTATCTATTACATCAGTAGAACAATGGTTGGGCATGAGCTAAACTATTTATTCATTGAGAAAGCATGCCTCGCAGTAGTGTTTGCATCATAGAAATTCAGACATTACATGTTGGCACATAAAATAAAACTCATCGCCAAAATTGATCCTCTTAGGTACTTATTATCAAAGGAAATGCTCACAAGAAGAATGGCCAAATGGGTGATGATACTGTTAGAATACGACATCAAATATGTGGAAAGGAAAGAAATCAAAGGCCAAGTCATCACAAATCAACTTGCAGAAGCACCAATCTATTCCGAGAATCCTCTCGTCTCAGAGTTTCCAGATGAATCTATTTTTAATCTCAACATAGCTAACCTTTGGAAACTATACTTTGATGGCTCATACACGCAACATGGATCAGGAGCCGGTGTTTTCTTTATCACCCCACAAGGGGATTGCATACCAAGATCCTACAAACTAGCATTTCCTTACACCAATAACATAGCAGAATACGAGGCTTTAACCATAGGTCTCAGAATAGCAGTGCAGTGGAACATTATATCTCTCAAAGTATACGGAGATTCCCAATTGATAATAAATCAAGTGAACGATGAATATCAGACCAAGGACGACAAGCTCACTCCATACAAGAAATTGGTGGAGACCCTCAAAGAATCCTTCATTGAAATAACATTTGAGCAGATTCCCAGAACCAACAACAGAGCAGCAGACACCATGGCAACAATTGGATCCTTGCTCGACATCCCCCACAACGTTCCAAAATATGAATTCCTAATTGAGTAGCTTCTCATGCCTACATTTGAGGTACCAAAATCAGAATTTTTGTGCAAAACAATTGGTCCCGGTGATCCTTGGTATCATGACATTTACACATACCTTCGAATAGGAGTCATACCCGCCGACTTACCATCAAACCTAAAATGAACCTTTATCAAAAAGGAATTTAGATTTTTCATCCTAGCAGATACCCTATATCGTAGGAGCATAGAAGGAGCCCTACTACGCTACCTAAATGCTGAGGAGGAATTAACCGCTCTAACTGAAGTACATAACGGTATATGTGGTTCACACTTGAGTGGAATGACCATAGCTAAGAAACTACTAAGGATGGGGTATTATTGGCCCACAATGGAACAAGAAGCACATGACTATGCCAGCAGGTGCTTACAATGTTAGCAACATGGGGACCTCATCCATGCTCTAGCTCAAGAGCTTCATCCTATCGTCACACCATGGCCCTTTTCGTAGTGGGGACTTGATCTCATTGGAAAAATCACCCCCACTTCATCTAACGGCCAAAAATGCATCATAACTGCCACAGAGTACTTTACTAAGTGGGTGGAAGCCATACCCATGATGTATATAACTAGGAAGCAGATTTCAAAATTCATCCTAAACTATCTCATTTGTCGATATGGTGTCCTACAAGAAATTATCTCAGATAATGGGACACCATTAAAAAATCAGGAGGTCCATGACTTATGTGAAAAATTCAAAATCCAACATTGCTTCTCCACCCCATACTATCCCCAAGGCAATGGCCAAGCAGAAGCTACAAACAAAACCATTCTAAAAATCCTCAAGAAAACAGTCAATGACGCAAGTCATGACTAGCATTTGTAGCTTAATCCCGTCCTCTAGGCCTATCGAACCAGTATCTGCACACCCACTGGCGCCACCCCTTTCTCCCTGGTCTACGGATCAGAAGCAGTACTCCCAATTGAGATCGAGATCCCATCACTCAGGATATCACTGCAGAACCTCATCACGGATGAAGAGTACCGAGTGTCAAGATTAAATGAGCTAGAGCTACTAGATGAGCGATGTATAGACACTTTGAATCACTTGCAAGTCTATCAGAATAGACTCAAAAGGAGCTATAATAAGAAAATCAGAAGCAGGACTTTCCAAGTCAGAGAACTGGTATTAAAGGAGAATTAGAAGAATGTCCCAAACCCAATCAACAAAGGAAAATTTGAACCTAATTGGTTGTGACCATTCGTTATCACAACAAGTTATAAGTCAGGGGCATATCAGTTATCAACACCCGAAGGGGAACCTCTGCAGGAGCCCATGAATAGCTCCCATCTCAAAAAGTCTTATGCCTAAATCTTTCAAGGAATAAAACCAAAAAATCTGAAAAAGTCCTAAAAAAATGGTTACCTTGGCGAAAACCTGGCAAACAGGTGTCTTGGTAACAACAAAAAAATCAAAAAAGCAAAAAATCCAAAAAATTAGAAAAAGGATTAAAAATAGTAAAGAGAAAATTCGCCCTCTAGTGAAAACCACTTCGGTGGCACTTTGGGCAAGTACCTTGGTGAAAACCTGGAAAACAAGCACCTTGTGTAAATAATCACTTTCCATCCACCAGGATCTTTATAGTTTAATCCACATCATCCATCCATCATCCATCGCATTCAAATCTGCATCCACCCACGTCTGCATCATAGTTTGGTCATGTCATAGTTTGGTCATGTTTTCGTATCATGATCCCTCCTAGTACTACTCGGCCAATCCTCAAGGTCAGTTTGTCCTACCTTTATCAGAGTAGTCTATTGCATCACGCTAGGGGCATGTTCTTATCGGATCGTATTCGTGTATATTCTTGAATTCTTCAAATTAGAAAATCCAAAACACTCAAAAAAAATCAAAAAACATCAAAAACATTGGAAATTGAACTACGTCATCTCTGAGCTTTAAATGTAGGTAAGGTTGATCTTTGATCATCCCCTGAGACATTTAGGTTAGTCCTTTAGGAGTCCATCATAATAAATTGGCATTTCATCATGTATATCGTCATTTGTAAATCGATCAAGTTTTCAGTCGAACTACATGGTCTCTGCATGTATAACGTAGGCAAGGCTAATCTGTTTATCAGCCCCCGAGGCCCCTAGGGTAGGTCTTTAGGTTAGTCTCTTGGTCAAAATCTTAGAAAACCCAAAAACATTTGAAAAATCAAAAAATCAAAACATTTGAAAAATCTCAAAATACCAAAAATAGCCTCAAAACATGGCAAAATGTCAAAAACATCCAAATATTTGAAAAAATCCATCCATCTCATCTCGCTTGCACCTGCAATAACATCACTCATAATAAATGATCACCATCCTCAATCTTTGGTAGGACAATCAGAAACAAGTCTAGCAGGTGAAAAGTGAAAACTCAAAACGTCAAGTCTTAGGTCTAAGTTAGTAAGTAAACAGGTTGGTCAACTCTTCATGTCGATAACTCATCATCCAAATTGGTCCCATATCAATCATTTGAAAGAACGCTTCAGATAAATGAAATGATGTGCCGCCATCCACTAACATGTCCTAGGATGAATCCTTCCTACAATGGGCATTATCTTTTGGCAATAGTTTCGGTTCTTATCATCAAGAACACATCCCCTTTTTGGTTAGCGGTATTGAAGAACATTAGCTTGTTTGTTTACTTTGTCTTTATCCTTTTGACTTATCTTATTGCACTCATTCCAAGGACTTCTTGATGATATCTGAACAAGAGGATTTAGAGAAATAGGAATGGGGAAATGGTCATTATCTTTTTTCTGATGTGCTTGTTGGACGTTCTTGTAAAATAACCTCGGCGAATACTTTCTTTGTTAGGTATGTATGGAGGAGGTCTCAGACAACTTGTTGACTATTGCATTGATAGGTTTACCTTTCCGTGTTTTGGTCTGAGGTGTTTTGAAACTTCTTAAGGGGCACCCTAGCAAGGTTTTCGTATGTCAGGTGTGAACAAGGATACTCCTATCTATTTGTCAGGTCAAAGTCCATCACACTAGGTACAATGCCATCCTAGTTTTCTATACCTTGATGCATCGTACCACGTGTGTTATCAAACATAAGGAAATTGGCCCTTTGAAAATCCTCCTTGGCAAGAGATCATCATCATCATCATCATTTACATTTTCATCATCTTGTGTCTTGTTGAAATGATTTCTTCTCTTCTTACTTATCGCACTAACAAGGTACTATGACAGTTGATCATCATCCTCCTCGTCATCGATCCTGCATCCACAAATCATTAGCATATTGCATAAACGTACCATATAGGAAACATATGCATTGCATTTCCATCATCATATAAATATGGCATTATAAGCATTCTTCATAGATAGGCACATTCATTTTACTAAATTACATCCATTTTATTACATTGTGTATACACTTAAAAATGGTCATATCACATTGTCTGGTAATTAATTAAATATTTTTAATATTTAATTAAAATCTTTTGATTCTATCTACGTATAAATAAATTTAAATAATTTATTTATATTGTTCATGATTTTATTTTAATTAAATATTTAATCACCTTTTCATATTCATTTCTTAATTAATTAAATAAATGTTACAATTTATTTATATTAATTATCATATAATCTTAGTTTGAATATTTTATTCAAATAAAGATTAAAATATTATAATTCTTCTAAATATCATTTGTGATTAAATATTCTAAAATATTTGATTATTTCCTCTAATCCAATATTCATTTTTAAATCATTTCAAAATTCCTCCAATTCAATTAAAAAAAAATCTATTCATAATTAAATATTTCCAAAAATATTTAATTAAATCTTTTAATATTTCAAAAATCTTCTAAAGTCATATCACAATTAAATATTCCAAAAATATTTAATTAATTCTTCTATAGTTTTCAAAAATCAAATATCAAATATCAAAAGCAATAAATGAAATTAAATAAATTTAAATATTTATTTAATTTGGGATTTATCTTCAACTCCCGGGAAACAAACTGCCAAAACAGAAAATTAAATTTCTCTGTTCCTGTGCAGGTTTGTTCCCGTGGGTTGAAGACAAGCTTCCATTCTTCTCTCCAACCTCTCAACCTCCCCCATTTTCTTCTCCAACCTCTCAATCTCTCACCATTCAAACTTACCAGACAATTCATAGCCATAGATTCTTGCCAGCAAGGATGAAGCCTGCAAAAATCTATAAATACAGCTGCCGGGAGCTCCAAAAGATATAGAATTTTAAGCAAGAAAATTATAGGCAAATTGCAAGTAGCATTAGCATTCATAGAGCATTTTCATAGCAATAGCATAGAATCATAGCATAATAGCAGTAGAATCATGATACATCTCACTCACAGCCCCTGTGCATAATCACAGCCCCTGTCCATATCCGTATCAATAATTTCACTTTCATCAACATATAGAATAGTTTTCCTTTGCATACTCGTTCTGCAGCAGCCATTTGGAGAAGCTTACACAATCTGAGAGCCAAAAGCTTCAAAAGAATCTCTGTAGATAGAGGAAAATGGGACAGCACTGAAGGATTTTGTTTTAATTTAGTTCAATTTCTTTAGTTTAAGGTTTCATTTAGTGTTTTATGTTTTGTTTTACATTTCAATTAAACATTATACACATTTTTGGCGCCCACCGTGGGGCACTTGCCCCTTTTTAATGTTTTGTTTGCAGTTTTTTTTGACAGGTTACAGGAAAAACAGCGGAATAGCGCAGACGACACGTTTTCGGAAGAACACTTCCAGTTTAGCGCCCGTGACTAATCTTTCAGCGCCCTTGAAGTCTGTCTTAGCGCCCGTGACTAATCTTTCAGCGCCCGTGAAGTCTGTTTTAGCGCCCTTGAAGTCTGTTTCAGTGCCCGTGACTAATCTTTCAGCGCCCGTGAAGATTGTTTCAGCACCGTAAAGTCTATTTTAGCGCCCGTGAAGTCTCTTTTAGCACCCGTGAAGTCTGTTTTAGCGCCCGTGAAGTCTGTTTTAGCGCCCTTGAAGTCTGTTTCAGCGCCCGTGAAGATTGTTTCAGCACCGTAAAGTCTATTTTAGCGCCCGTGAAGTCTCTTTCAGCGCCCTTGAAGTCTGTTTTAGCACCCGTGAAGTTTCTTTCAGCGCCCGTGAAGTCTGTTTTAGCGCCTGTGAAGTCTGTTTTAGCGCCCTTGAAGTCTGTTTTAGCGCCCGTAACGTTTATTTTAGTGCCTATAATTTGTTTTGCAGCGCAAATTTTTAGAGGACTGTAATCTGTAATCTGTAACTGTAATTTAATTTAACTGATTCCGACGCAGCCGCGGACAGTTAATAATTTTAAGCATAAAATTTACCAATCCTAGGGTAGTCATTTAAGGATAAAATTTATCAATCCTAGGGTAGTCATCTAAAAGCATAAAATTAACCAATCCTAGGATAGATACTTTATCTTTCAATTTGGGTTTAAAATTGAATTTTCTTGTTATGTGAAGCAACATCTTCACTTGGTTAGAAAATTTTTATTTTGATGCTTAATAATTGAACCCTTGTTTGCTTTGTTCTTGGTGATAGGCCTATGCTCTCCCCTTAACTGGGTGATCAAAATGCCAAACTCATCAATTTTCTTTTATGCAATTTACTGCTTTATTAAAACCTTGTAGAGAGCCTGCTCTTGTGGGAAAAAGTACTCACCCAAGAGGAACGACTCAAGTGGGTTCAAGCCAAAGCCAGGCTATTCCACCCCACTATAAAATTTAAAGCAAAATTGGGGAAACCCTCTTTTGACGGTAGTGTGCATGATAACCATCCCCAAAGCCTTTGTTCTAAAGGTAGGGAGGTCTCTCGAGGGAGTCTATCATTTGCCGCACCGAACGGAAATCCTTACTACGAACCTAGTGTAGTAACTAACCGAGTCAGTATCCAAACATCATCTCAATCACAGTGCAGGGGAGGGAAGAATCTACCCCCAAGATACTCACCATATAACTGCCAAGGATTGTTTGCTCAGGGGATCCGGTATCCACTTCCGTCACTCTGAGTACGCACCTGGAAAAGACAAAAACACGGGCGCCCTTTCGGGGGTGACACGGCTGTGTGAGTCGATGCAGTTTTAAGATGTGGGCTGTTGATTGCTATGATGACCTACTTGAGAACTAAGAGTGAGTCTGTTTGAAGTGCTTGTCATGTGTAAAACCTGTTAAAACAATTTTTGAAAAACATTTTGGTTACACACTTGATGTTTAGAATAGGACTTAAAACAACTGTTTTAAATTTGTTTGATGTGTTTTCATTACATTAATTTAGATAAAGATCATCCAAAACACTCATTATCATATTGATCAATCTCATGTTACGAGATTGGAAATCTACAAATTTGTAAAGAAATCCGTTTCCAAAAGGATTAAAAAGCCAAAGAAACCTCTCAACCACAAGAAATTATTGAAGAAACAAAAATTCTTATATCAAAGTCGAAAAGTTTTACTTAAATATAGAACTTTTCTTCATAGGTATCATGATTGTGTTAGAGGTCTTTCAGATGATTATGCCATAGAGCCCTTGTATTCACAAGCTTATTTTCAAAGAAGAGCCCTTTCTCAAAGGCATAACCATAGTCAACGCATCCGTTTTAGTTATATTCCCCAACCAGCAATCGAATACTCTACTCGTCCAAATCAAATATTACAATAGAGAACTTAGAATATATTGGGCATCTATCACAAAATCCATCTTTTTACAAAGCCATGATCAAAACTTCATAAAGTGCAACAACCATCCTTTTCTAGATCTTTTGCTTATATTCCCACCAACAGGATTTTCATCCTTTCACTTAGGGAACAACACAAGCTACAAGATTAGAAAATTTTGTATAAGTCATAGAATTTTCATTCTATCTTGACCTTCATACATACCACATCAATTGCACTATTTAACTCTTTTGATCAAAAGCGAGTAAAATTTTGATACAAATCTATGCCTGTCTTCACAAGATCTCAAAAACAAATGGAAAAAGACGAGGGAGAAACTACAACTAGTAAAATGGGTGATCGAAATGAAAAAGAAGAGGAAACATTTAATCTTGATGAGATAACGGAAGAAAAGCTTCAAGAAGCAGAACAAGATCCTCAATTCCATACTCTTATGGAGAGAATCCTAGAACGTAACAAAGAAAAATATTTTCTTACATTAGCTAATCAAGGAGCTAAGTTGCCTCACACCTTTGACATAGAGGGGATTAAACAAAATCCTGAAAATCCTCCTAATGACTTTAGTGCTCTTAACCAACAGATAAAAGAATTACAAGGGAAAATAAAGGAAATGCAAGGAGGTACAACAAAGAAATATGTTTTGGAAGACATATCTCCTTATCCATTTGATAGGAGTCTTCAAATGATTCCATTTCCAAAACATTGCGAAATTCCTAAGTATGATAGGTATAATGGAAAAACTGATCCCATAGACCATGTTAGGGATTTCTGAAACATGATTCTTGAATTCGCCTATGATGATACTTACTTGATGCGATTATTTCCACGAAGTCTAGGCGTACAATCCATGGAGTGGCTTTCAAAAATTACTCCACCTATTAAAACTTTTGAGGAGTTGATAAATCAATTTATCTCACAATACTCCTACAATATTCAACATCAAATAACAATGCTTGATCTTTGTAAAGTGAAACAAAAAGTAGGAGAACCCTTTACTACATTTTTACAAAGATGGAGAAGGTTATTTGCACGATATTCTCGTCCTATTCCTGAAAAGGAAAAGATGGATATTTTTATCAATAGCCTTGATCCAGAATTAAGCTATAGGCTTAACCTTCATTGTCCTCATAACTTTGAAAAACTGATTGAAAATGCAATCACTATTGAAGGGGCCTTGGTTAAAAGGGGAGTGATAAAACTTGATAATCCAAGTACATCAAATCAAAACAACGATAAAACAAGGTTTTGGAATAGAAACAAAAATGTTGTTAATGATGGCATAGTGGATGCCAATAATTTACGAACAAGGCCATCCGTTTTCAATCTATCAAGTGTTCCAAGAAACAATTCACAAGGAAATACAATACAACAAGGAAACAACAATCAACAAGGACAAATTTCCAAGCAAGAGAACATAACCAATCAAAATACCAATCGTGGTAATTTCAATAATAATCTTGGCAATGCCCAAATATCAAATCCGTCTAGACCTTCATTCTTTTCAAATCGACGGACTTTTACTGCTTTGGGTCAATCTCTTGAATCTGCTCTCAAGGAACTTCTTGATAATAAGGTTATCACTTTACCACCACAAAGAGATTATGAGCCACGAGTTAAACCACCATCATGGAATGACTCGTATTATTGCAATTATCATCGATGTAAAGGCCATAGGACAAACAATTGTCAAGCTTTGAAAAATCTAGTACAAGATTTAATTGACAATGGTACTATTACAATTGAGGGACATCATACCAATGATGATCATCAAGCATTCAAAGATCCTTTGCCAAATTACCAAAAGGGGGAAACATCGGATACCAAAGCCAAAAGCATACATAATGTTGAAGACAATATAATCCGTTATATTTACACAGATGATAATCGGATTAATGTTATCAAAATTAAAGGAAAACAAGAATATCAACAGGTTAATGTAACAACAAGAGGTCAAGCAAAGGTTGTTTTAAAAGGAAGTTCGTCTAAAACAACTATTTCTTCTCCAACTCAGTATAATCTGGTTGATCAATTGAGAAAAACATCAGCTCAAATTTCTATTCTTGAACTTCTTAAAATATCCCCCATACACAAAAATATTTTAGAAGAAGCGCTTGTGAACACAACTGTTGATACTGATCTAGATGCAAACAGATTTCAAGCCATGGTGGGACATTTGTCTTCCCCCACTTGTCTTTCATTTTCCGATAAAGATGATGCTTCTATGACACATCCACATAATTCCTCGTTATATCTTGAAGTCATGATCCATAAACATCGAATTAGACGTGTCTTAATAGATGGAGGAGCCGGTTTGAATATTTGTACCTTAAAATTGATAAATGCCTTAGGAATTTCAGAAAATGAAATTGATTCACGAAGGAAGATAACCATTAAGGCATATGATGATGAAGAAAGAGCTTCTAAGGGATTAATATTGCTACCTATCAGAGTGGGACCTGTTGTGAAGAATACTTTTTGTCAGGTTCTAGATCGAGATTTGTCTTATAACATACTTTTGGGTCGTCCGTGGATTCATGATATGTAGGCCGTACCATCAACATATCACCAATGTATCAAGTTTCCATATGATGGACAAGAAATAACCATACAAGCTGATTACAATAGTACCCAAACTTGTTCCAATCTTAGGGTGAGTCAAGATGTCTTTGTGCCACACAATAGAGAAGCTCTTGTTGTTTCTTCTTCTAATCTACAAGTCCAATTGCAAGAATTGACAAACAATCTTGATACTAAACTGAAGTTTAAAGACAAAGGGGTAGGTGAATATTCACTATCTCTTTCTACTTTACCTCCTTCTCCAAGATCACATGGATTACCAACTTTATCGAATCAAAATATTGTGACTCCTTCTACATCTCAAACTTCCGTGCCAATCACAAAGTTTGATGGAAAATTCATTAAAGCTAATACCACTGAAGAAGAAGTTGAAGATAGGGACATCATAAATTGGCTATACAAAGATGAAGATGAATCTCTTTTACACATTAAGTTACCTAAAGAACAATATGGTAAAGGGTACGCTATCATGCAAAAGATGGGTTATGAAGGCAATGGTCCTATAGGGAAACAAAGAGAAGGAATTGTGGAACCAATTCAGCCTATTTCAAAGCATTCAAGTGATAAAATAGGACTTGGATATGGTAAAGATAAAGAAGAACTTACTTCACAGCAGACATCATTAGTTCATAAAGGAGAATCCGTGTCAGATAAATCTCATGAATCAGTTTTCCAATTGCAAAATAGTTCAGATACTAATTCTAATGAATATGAATGGGACACCATTTATAATGATGAATTCTGGAAGGATAAACAAGTTGATACTATACATAAATATGCACCTGTTCTTATACAAGGAGAAGGTTCAAGGCCTCCACTCGATTATATTTTACAAAGCGATCATGACTCAAGTGAGGAAGAATCAGATTCTAACGAGATTGATAATCAACAGGAGAATACCATCACAGACCTTGTTTACCATGAGGATGACAACCACATCATGACTTTGACAATTCAAGACCTTACCCAACCTAATGATCCTATGCCTTTAGTTTATCCAGAACTTATAGATTGGGACATTGATGCACCTATCCATATTCCTACATTCAGTAATGATGAAGATGTTATAACTTTCCTTTGTTCCTCAAATGAAGAAAACAATTGTTTCATTCAAGAATCTTATACTCATAATTTTGACAAGGAGAGTGTCAAGTCTCTTAGCTGCAAAATAAATGAAATAAAAGATGGATCTATTGATGAAAACCGAAAAAAGGCAGTGATAGATCAAAACAAAAGAAAAATAAAGAGCGAATCTGACAGTGAAAATCTTTCTGAGGCATTGAAGGATGAGAAACTTGACACTCTTCCCAAGTATTATCATGAAAGATCTTCTATTTTGATTGAACCAACAGAATCAATCAACATAAGTACACCAGAGCAGCCAAAAGTTTTGCAAATTGCAGCATCATTAACAGTTGAAGAAGTCCAGAAATTCATGCAATTCTTGAAGGATAATCAAATTAACTTTGCTTGGTCATATGCTGATATGCCAGGGTTAGATCCTAATTTGATAATGCATCATTTATCTATCAAACCTGGGATAAAACCTGTAAAGCAAAAGCTCAGAAAGATGCATCCACATGTTGCATTATTGGTCAAGGAAGAATTAAAGAAGCTTTTAGATGTTGGATTCATTCGAACTATTGATTATGCAGAATGGATTTCAAACATTGTACCTGTTTCAAAGCCAGATGGAAGGATAGAGTTTGTACAGATTTCAGGGATTTAAATAAAGCATGCCCTAAAGATAATTTTCCTTTACCTAACATAGATTTGATTGTTGACTTAACTGCTGGACATGCAATGTATTCATTAATGGATGGATTCTTAGGATACAACCAGATAAAAATTGCACCAGAAGATCAAGATAAAACAGCGTTCACATGTCCTTGGGGTACTTATTGCTGGAATGTCATGCCATTCGGGTTAAAGAATGCTGGAGCTACTTATCAAAGAGCAATTACAACTATTTTTCATGATATGATGCATACATTCATGGAAGATTATGTTGACGATTTACTTGCTAAATCTCATACACGAGATGAACACCTAGAAATCTTGTCAAAAATATTTGTCAGAATGGAAAAATTCAATGTTCGACTGAATCCAAAGAAATGTGTCTTCGGTGTTACATCTGGAAAACTCCTAGGGTACATTGTTTCAGAAAAGGGTATAGAAGTTGATCCAGAAAAGGTACAAGCTATAATGGACATGCCTCCACCACGAAATATCAGTCAATTAAGATCCTTGCAAGGAAAATTACAGTCCATCAGAAGGTTTATAGCTCAACTGGCAGAAAAAAGCTTGCCATTCACACATCTATTACATAAAAATGTTCCATTTAAATGGGATGACAAATGTGAAGCAGCATTCAATCAGATTAAGCAATATCTTACACATCCACCAGTTCTAATTCCGCCTATTCCAGGAGAGCCACTTATACTCTATATTTCAGCAACAGAAGTATCTTTGGGTGCATTGCTAGCACAAGAAGATTCTACAGGTAAAGAAAGGGCTATATATTATATCAACAGAACCTTAACAAGACATGAGTTAAACTACGGTTTCATTGAAAAAGCTTGTCTTGCAGTAGTGTTTGCTTCTCAAAAGTGGCGACATTATATGTTGACTCATACAGTTAAGCTGATAACAAAGATAGATCCATTGAAATACCTATTAAGCAGAGCCACTTTAACAGGAAGACTTGCAAAATGGGTAATGATCTTAAGTGAGTTTGATATTCACTATGTAGATCGAAAAGCGATTAAAGGACAGGTCATTGCAGATCAGTTAGCTAAAGCTCCTTTACAAGAAGACAATCCAATGCATATTGAGTTTCCTGATGCAGATGTCTTTACAACAACAATTCAGAGACTGTGGGCATTGTACTTTGATGGATCTTATACACAATATGGCTTGGGGGCAGGGATTCTTTTTGTTACACTTGAAGGACATACCATCTCACGATCATATCGGTTGATGTTTCCTTGCACAAATAACATAGTAGAATATGAGGCATTACTCATAGGATTAAAGATAGCTTTGGAATGGCAGATTACAGAGCTGGAAGTTTATGGTGATTCACAACTTATCATTAATCAAATCAATGATGATTATCAAACCAAAGATGATAAGTTGCTACCATACAAACACATGGTGGATGATTATAAGAAATATTTTGTGTCAATTAAGTTTTCACAAATATCAAGAATTGACAATAAAGCTGTAGATGCAATGGCTACCATTGCTTCTTTATTACAAATATCAGAAGATCAAACCAAGTATGAATTCTTGGTGGAACAATTGTTTTCTCCTGCATATGATAATCCTGAAACCCAAGTTATATGTCATTTGACTAGTTCAGATTCACCCTTATATGGCAAAACATATACCTATTTGAAAGATAACATCTTGCCTTCAGATTTATCCCGAAACCAAAAACGGAATTTCATTCGTCAATCATCCCGTTATACTTTAATTGCCAATATCCTTTATAGACGTGGTCTTGATGGTACACTCCTTAGATGTCTTGAACGTGACGAATCTGAAAAAGCCTTACAAGAGGTTCACGGTGGTATTTGTGGAACTCACTCAAGTGGTTTGACCTTAGCAAAGAAACTTGTCGGAATGGGATACTATTGGCCTACCATGGAGCAAGATTCTTTTACTTTTGTTAAGAAGTGTTCTAAATGCCAGATCCATGGGAATCTTATTCATGCACCTGCACAAGAATTGCAGCCTTTTATTTCAACATGGCCTTTTTCTCAGTGGGGAATAGATCTTGTTGGTAAAATACATCCTTCATCATCAAATGGTCATAAGTTTATCATCACAGCTACTGAGTATTTTACAAAATGGATTGAGGTTGTTCCTCTAACAACAGTGACTGGTAAACAGATATCTTCATTTATCCTGAATTACATTATTTGTAGATATGGAATTCCTAATTCTATTGTTACTAATAATGGAAGACCTTTTAAGAATCAGGATGTTGATGAACTTTGTGAAAGATTTCATATCCAACACAGGTACTCTACACCTTATTATCCACAGGGTAATGGTCAAGCAGAAGCTTCTAACAAAACCATTTTGAAGATATTGAAGAAGACAGTAAATGATGCTGGACGTGATTGGCATGTTCAACTCAACCCAGCTTTGTGGGCATATAGAACTAGTATTCGTACACCAACAGGAGCTACACCATATGCTTTAGTCTATGGAGCAGAAGCAATCTTACCATTGGAAGTTGAACCTTCGCTTAGGGTTTCACTTAAGGGATTGATAAGTGATGAAGACTACCGAGTTTCTCGCCTTCAAGAACTTGAACTGTTAGATGAAAGACGCCAACATGCAGCTGATCACTTGAAAGGTTATCAACAAGTCATGTCTCGTAGTTATAACCACAGAGTTAAACCACGGGTATTTCAAGTGGGTGACTTAGTTTTGAAGGAAAATCCACGTAATCAGCAAGATAGAGAAAAGAAAGGCAAATTTGAACCTAATTGGCTTGGTCCATTTGTTATTATAGCAGCATATGGTTCTGGAGCATATAAATTATCCACATCAGAGGGGGACCTGTTTGAAGAGCCAACCAATAGTATTCACCTTAAGAAGTTTTATGTCTAAAAGTCCTAAAAAATCCATCATAAAGGTCTGAAAATCATAAAAATCATAAAAAGTCGCCCAAAAATCATAAAAAATCATAAAAGTCCTAAAAATCAAAAAAAAATCATAAAAAAGTCTAGAAAAAATAAAAAAAAATCATAAAAAGTCCTGAAAAAAATCAAAAAAATCATAAAAAGTCCTGAAAAAATAAAAAAAATCAGAAAAATCTTGAAAAAGTGCAATAAAAACAAGTGGTGAAAACTTGGCAAACAAGCGCTACTTGTGATCGAAATGGGCTCCTCCATTTATTAGTTTATGTCTTATTTTCACTTTAGGCATCATTCATCCACGTCTATCATCTGTAAATATCTTTCATTATCCATACCATGTAGTGGGAATCTTTAGGTTTCATCATGGCTTGATGAAATTTGTACATATCTTTTATCTTTAGGTTGTGTTTACATTGGGGGCAAAACGCAGAAACATACAAGAGAGGGGCAACGAGCTTTCAAAATATCACAAGCAGACAAATAACAGCTTGACAAAACAAAACGAACATTGTCAAATCAACTCAATCACAAACATGTTTATGCCAATAACATGATCCAAATAACTATCGAAGTGAGAATATCAATGATGATAACCAAATTGGATGATCTTAATCTAAATAAATGTTTGAAATGCCTTAAACAGGATTTGAATGGTTGTTTGATTTTCTATCATATCTCTGGAGTAATTCAATGATGTACTGAACTAGAAAAACAAGGAAGGAGTATGATTTTTCTTTGTCTTCTGTTTGTGAGGAAACTCATTAGTACTATGCAAATTGGTCGCGAGACATGCTCTACTATGGATCATGGATGACATTTCAGAATTTGCACGAGAAAAGGGTTAACTCTTGTCTGTTTATGCAAGCAATACTCAGGTCATCTTGGTTCAATTATACCTAGATGCTTGTATTAACTTGCTATATTAAAAATCATGAAAGCAATACTCAGGTCATCACTGGTGCTAACATACCCTTTGATGCTTGTATTAACTTTCAACATTTCAAAGCTCTATGATGATACAAAAAGCATACATAAGCTCTTCAAATGGCAATATTGTATGAATGTCCTGCATGGTTAGTATAGATTGCATTCATGTTAGAATTTGCATCTTGCATTCATAGATTCCTAAAAGCTGGCAAAAAAAAAATCAAAGATTTATATCTCTTCAAATATGACTGAGTATATTTTGACATTCACAAAACATCATACATTCATTCATTTATCATAAACATCATTTCATGAATTATTGCATTAGAAAAACATTTATCATAAACATCATGCATTCATTCATCTCATAAAATCATGTATATAAATATCATAAATCATGAAGCCATCATATAGTACACATCATATATATATATATCATGTAAAATCATCTCTGCATTTCATATATCTCAAAATGAATGTCAAAATGTACAAGGATGACAAACTACAAATGATATAATATCATCAAAAATGTGATCATCTCACGGTGTATACAAAATGTCTCAACAGAATATCATGAAAGAGATCATATACAATGCACTAGGCCGAGCTATCCTGTGATGGAGCTGGCCTAGGACCTGTACCACCTGCCCCTGATGGACCTGTATCACCTGCCCCTGATGGACCTGCTCCGCCTGACCCCGGTGGCCCTCTAGGAGGTAATGGCTGTGTCACACCCCTGTTGGTAGTACGAAAGCGACCATGAGTAGATCGAGACTGAGTGTAGCTCTCTCTCTGCTCAGCTAGGACTGCATCATGATATCTAGTCCGATAAAACTCTGCCTCTCGAGTAGCCCTCGTAACCTCTCTCATCATATCACCTGGAAAAGTGCTACCTGCCACTCTCTGTAGGCTATCTGCTAAGGCAATGGCCTGCTCACCCCGCTGTCTAGCCGCATCTCTCTCGGCAGTGATCGAAGTCACCTAACCCTGCAACTGTGAAATCAAGGCCTGTGCCTGTGATAGCTGAGCTTGCAAGCTCTGTACTGTGCTCTGCAGAGAGGATATCTGACTCGCTACTGTCGGATCCACTGACGGAGATGGGTCAGTATGCCTCATCCGTGGTCCACCTCTGCCTGCACTACCTCCTCTGCCACCTCTCCTGCCACCTCTCCTGCCGTCTCTCCTGCCACCCCTACCATCACCACCATCATCTCCATCTGAGTCATCATCTCCACTACCCTCCTCATCCTCACTATCCTCTGAATCGTCATCACCCGATTCTGAGTCTCTCTGTCGACGTCTCTGTCCAATGATAGGAGCGACAGCCTCATCAGGATCAAACATACGTGGAGGTGGATGCTGTAGAACATACTGAACATACTCTGGTGTCGCCCCTGCATCCAGAACATCCGCCTGGTAGTCCCACATCTGTGCTCCTAAACTGATGAACTACGCAGCGACTGCATCATAATAAGGATCAGTGGGCCCCACAACACGCAAATACACTTTGTCGCCCGTCATAAATAAATTTGAACCAACGGGCATACCACGAGTCCGACCAAGCGTACAATACATGTCGACCAAAATCTCTCCGGATCAAAACAGAATTAAGGTCCAAGTCCAAAAGAAATCCGGGCGTTACGCTACAAAGGCATCTCCCTGCATCCCTGCGGCCATGGCTCACAATCAAATATGGCTTTCCGACTATCTCTTGTATCCAAACTATGTGATCATTTGCCAATACATAGTTTTCCCCAATCTAGGTGAGCAATAATATTATATCTCCATCGTATACCGACCCGGTGAATTAAGCTCTCCTCGAGTCAATGGACGTAACACTGCAAAGTGCTCCCATGCCCATATCTGTAGTAATGAGCATCCAACAGCAAAACTCCGGCCTCTACCATATACGATGTGATGTAGCTCGTCATATAGGTGGGCTAGCATACAGGTACCCCATGCATATCATGTGCCCTGCATCACCATGCTCTCTAAGACACAACCCCATCCGATCGCGAACCCCTTCGACCTATGGTCGGGGCACAACACACCTCCAATGAATCCTGCAAGCACATCTGGTAAAGGTGGATAGCTATCTGTAATCTCACCCCATGGGATGAAGTATCCGGCTATCTGAGTATCTCTAAATATCCGTCTCAAAGCAAGAGTACCTCCAGCCTCTTGTCTGACAAAAACAACAATCTCTCCCATCACTGGGATCCGTAGGATGCGATATACATCCTCGGGAGTCACTGTAATCTCACCGGTCGGTAAATGAAAGGTGTTGGTGTCGCTATGCCACCTCTCTGCAAGTGTTGTCAATAGAGCCCTATTGAGGCGAACCTCGGGCATATCAAGTAATGAAGTCAAACCACAAGCATCGATCACATCTCTATCAGACTGTAATAAATGAGGAATCAATGACCATGTGCTCAGGAAAGTCTCTCGTACCTGCAAGACACCTAGTCTCTCCTGCTCACATACATCATCAAAACAACATCAATATCAAATCATCTTAACGTATCAATGAATCAATCAAATTATTTGTTTTTCATCATCATGGAACGCAAATAATCAACATCAAGTTTCTTTCTAACAACTTTAGGAGAAAACTTATTTATCCTATTTGTTTTTAACAACTTTAAAAACAAATTTATCAGCTACTATTTGTTCTCCAACAATTTGGGAAACAAATTTATCATGTGGAACAAAAAGCGCTACAGAACTAATTTTGGGTGCTACAAAATTCCTTATCAGCGCTAAAGAAACTTTTGCGCTACAGAATCAATCAAGAGCGCTACAAAACTTATCATATGCGCTATAAAATATTTTGCGCTACAAGACATATCAAAAGCGTTGTAATAAGTTTCAAGTGCGCTAAGAAATCAATAGCGCTACAATACATATCATATGCGCTACGAAATAGTTCACGGGCGCTACGACATTGTATGCGCTATGGAAAATTTCAAATGCGCTACGATACGCCTTAAGGGCGCTACAATATTAAACGCGCTACGAAAATTATTGCATGCGCTACGATACACTTTAATAGCGCTAAAACTCAATGTTTTTAAATTAAAACATTAAAAACGTGCGCAAAACAAAATTTTCGAAAGACAGGAATTTGCGAGACACATACCGGAGGTCCGTAGTGCGCTGGCCGCTGATGACGTCGGATATGCTCGAAACAGTGCAGGTGAACTGGAAGTGCCATGATTATCCACTCAGAGCTCAATATTTGCAAATTTTACTAGGTTAAAATTGAAAATAACATGGAAAATGACATTTTTAACCTATATAATGGTAAAATTGAGGCATTTTATCATATTTTCACATCCTAGGGGCAATTTCTTCATCAAATTTTCATTTCATATCTTATCAGGGCAATTTCTTCATATCATAAGTTTCGAACGATAAATCGATATCTTTAAAATCATCAAAATTCAAAAATTCAAAAAAAAATAAAAATAAAAAAAATAAAAAAAATTCAAATATCGATTCATCGTTCGCGGGGGCATACATCTATCAACATTTCAAATCAATATTTGGGACAAAATTTCAAAATTCTTTGAAGTAATGCGTAAAACACATCACTTCAAAGAGGGGCAAAATGTATACACTTAAAAATGGTCATATCACATTGTCTGGTAATTAATTAAATATTTTTAATATTTAATTAAAATCTTTTGATTCTATCTACATATAAATAAATTTAAATAATTTATTTATATTGTTCATGATTTCATTTCGATTAAATATTTAATCACCTTTTCATATTAATTTCTTAATTAATTAAATAAATGTTACAATTTATTTATATTAATTATCATATAATCTTAGTTTGAATATTTTATTCAAATAAAGATTAAAATATTATAATTCTTCTAAATATCATTTGTAATTAAATATTCCAAAATATTTGATTATTTCCTCTAATCCAATATTCATTTTAAAATCATTTCAAAATTCCTCCAATTCAATTCAAAAATCTATTCATAATTAAATATTTCCAAAAATATTTAATTAAATTCTTCTAAATATTTCAAAAATCTTCTAAAGCCACATCATGATTAAATATTACAAAATATTTAATTAATTCTTTTATAGTTTTCAAAAATCAAAAATTAAATATCAAAAGTAATAAATAAAATTAAATAAATTTAAATATTTATTTAATTTGGGATTTATCTTCAACTCCCGGGAAACAAACTGCCAAAACAGAAAATTAAATTTCTTTGTTTCTGTGCAGGTTTGTTCCCGTGGGTTGAAGACAGGATTCCATCCTTCTCTCCAACCTCTCAACCTCCCCCATTTTCTTCTCAACCTCTCAATCTCTCACCATTCAAACCTACCAGACAATTCATAGCCGTAGATTCTTGCCAGCCGGGATGAAGCCTGCAAAAAAATCTATAAATACAGCTGCCGGGAGCTCCAAAATATATAGAATTTTAAGCAAGTAAATTATAGGAAAATTGCAAGTAGCATTAGCATTCATAGAGCATTTTCATAGCAATAGCATAGAATCATAGCATAATAGCAGTAGAATCATGATACATCTCACTCACAGCCCCTGTGCACAATCACAGCCCCTGTCTATATCCGTATCAATAATTTCACTTTCATCAACATATAGAATAGTTTTCCTTTGCATACTCGTTCTGCAGCAGCCATTTGGAGAAGCTTACACAATCTGAGAGCCAAAAGCTTCAAAAGAATCTCTGTGGATAGAGGAAAATGTGACAGCACTGAAGGATTTTGTTTTAATTTAGTTCAATTTCTTTAGTTTAAGGTTTCATTTAGTGTTTTATGTTTTGTTTTACATTTCAATTAAGCATTATACACACATGGGATCTCGTTTAGCTTCAGGATCCCGAGCCTAAATTAAAAACGTGATCTCATTTTTCAAAATTTCCAAAAATGGAAATTTCCTGTTTTTTGCAATTTTGAAAATGGGACCCTGTTTCCAAAAAATTGAAACTGCGTTTTCATTGTGGGTGGGTTTCTGCCTTGTATTTTGCTTCAAGAAAAGCATTGGGAATCCAAACCTAGGCCTTAAACCTGGTTTGACCTGCAAGTTGAAGGTCCTAACAATGTCAGAGAAAAATACCAAGTTTGGACATATGACTGATGAATTTTTTTGCATAATTTTTTGAGGAAATTAAAACTCATTGTAGATGAGACAATGTAGATTCCAAATATGTAATTATTTTACAATTGGATTATTTTTTTAATTTTTCAATTAATTTTTGATGAAATTGGTTTATAAACTTTAAATATCAGGGTTTTTTAATATTTTAATAACTTTTGATCAACATAACATTTTGACGAACGAACTACATGAGAACAAGCTTTAGACAATTATTTTCAATTTAAAAAAAAAAAGAAAAAATGATAAGTTAAGGTCATCTTATGCGTGTCGTACATGACGATTTTTCAAAATGACAAATATGCCTAATAAAAAATTAACCAAAAAAAAATATTCAATAAAAAATTACAAAAAAATATCGAGAACAAGCTACAGTGAGTCACAAATCTTTTCCCAAAAGGATTTAGAAAAATACGATAATTTATGTCAAAATATGGATGTTGTACACGTGCATGGTATGGTAAAAAGAATTGACTTTTAAACAATGGTTTTAGAAATGCCTTTTGAAAATCAATTTATTACAATTTGAATTGATGAAATAGTACATATTTGGAAACTAGACTCCAGTACTATATTTTTGGATCGGTGAGCCAGTTCCATCGGGTCATAAATTACAAGTTCAAATGTCAAATTGAGGAAAATAAAGTGGACCGACAAATAGAGATATAGAAAGAGAAATATATAAATAGATAGAGGAATGGATGGAGAGAGAGAGAAATAGAGAGAGGATAGAGAGGAAGATAGCAATAAAAATGGAGAGAGAAAGAGATAGAAAGAGAGAAGGGATACAAAGGTAGAGATGGGAAGTTATATATATTTAGAGGTAAAGAAAGGGATATGTATATACATAGAGAAATGTGAAGAGAGAGTTCTTTATATCTCCATCTCACTCTCTATCTCTATGTTTCTCATTATCTCTCAATCTCTCTTGCTCTCTCTCTCCTATATTTTTCTCTATATTTGTTTTCCCTTATCTCTTCCTCTATATATCTATATATTTTCTTCTCTCTCTATAAATTATAGTTTAAATTGTTATTAATATTATTATTAGACCAATTATATTTATTAAAAATTTATTATATATAAATTAAAGTGAATAATATTATTATTTAAATTTCTATGTAATATATATTAAAATTAATTATTTATATATCATATATGTTATAGTATGGTGATTAAATTATATTAAATTTTTTTTTGAAACATATAATATACTATTTATATATTATATTTATTATATATTATAATATTGTTAGAGTGAATAGTTTATCTTTTCATCCTAATTAAGTGTACTTAGGTTGATGAGGTTAGAAATAATCTTGTCTAATTGAATGTGTGGCCTTTTAGACCTCTAGAGGTTACCAAGTTATTTTGTTAACCTCATGCACACACCTCTTTGAGGTTGGAAGAATTTTCATCTCACCTCGAAGGTCACTCAACACTTGGCACACAAGGTTGATGACTTGGTCATAGAGGTTGTTGGTTTGCACACTCAAGTTGTGTTCCCAAGGTTTACACCTATAGGACACTTGGACCTACTAATTTGTGTCACATTATGGGGCACTTGTCAATTCACCTCATAAGAGGATATCCTCATCCTTATCTATATATGCAAGGCTTTACACTTGTAATTTGAGATCAATTAAATACAACAATGTGCATTGCTCACTTATGCTTGTCTTTTATATCAATGATCTCCTAAATTCTTATATGGTATCATAGCATAAGGGGGAGATATTTGCAAGCCAATAGGTGAATGAATTTCATTGTATTTTGCTAGGTTTAATTGGAAGAATATGGTTAGGAATCTTTAGAGAATTCTAAGGCATCATTTGGAGTCGACCTACACATCTAGGAATTGGTGTTTGAATCTTTGTGTTGTGGCATTTTCAAGGCTCAATCTGGTAATAATGGCTCTTCATTCCTGCACCATCTCTCATTAGCACCATTTGGATATCTTGTAGGAGAAACATGGGAGGAGAGGAATCAAGGGTGATCCCACAATAGTGGTTTACAATTTTTGGCCAAACTGGACACTTAAATTATTATTTTTAACTAAATCTTCACATTCAGGCACCTATAGCGGCTAAACCGTGAGGAATTTGAAGATGATGCAAACTAGAGTCTCGTCACATTCTATCTGTAGATTCTAAAAATATTTTTAAATTTTTTTGGAATCAGATTGCACTTCTTTTTCCATCTCCCATGAAAATTGGTTTTTTTCAGAAAACAACAATTTTTAAAAAGTGACACACACCGTATAACATATATATTTTTTTCAATAAAGGATAAAATTCTAATTCTTTCAAATTTAGATTTGTAACTCTGATATCTAGTGCTTCCACTTGGTTAGATAGCTTTTTATTGAATATTTTTTCTTTAATCAAGTTTCAAAGTCAAACCAATTACAATTTAGACATAGCGCGACCGTATAACGCGTAACTTTTTTTCTATATATCAAAATTCATTTTATTTTTGTGTTGGATCAAGGACTTCAATATCTGGTGCACTCATATTTTTCAAATTTTTTTTGATAATCTGCTATTTTTCCACATGTGCAAAATAGAGACCTTCATTTTCGATGAAAAACCTATATGTTTAATAAAACTAAGAAAACAAATACATAATAAAATTAAAACATATTAAAATTATATTCGTTGGATAGCTAATTTCGAGGACTACCTAATTCTAGTTGGGTTTTTGAAGACTCCTCCATTTTCATCCTCAACCTGAGCTTGGAAGCGTAAAAAATTAGGTTCTTTTGTGAACAATTTCAAAAATCAAGGAAAAGGGGGGTTCGCTAGAACCAAGGGGGTTCTAGCGAACCTCCAGGGGTTCGAGCGAACCAGAGTTCATTCGAACCCCCTTCAATATGCATTTTTCTTTTGTTTTTTGGGCAGGAAATGTGGGCCCAGTAATTAATGGGTTCACTTGAACACTAGTTCGGTCGAACCCCTTTTTGGTTCGGTCAAACTTGTAGGTTCATTTGAACCCCTAAAACCAATTTTTTTGCCATGGGGTCATTTTTTCTTAGTTTTCCTTCCTCCATCAAATTGTAAACCACTATTGTGGCTTCACCCTCGAGTTTTCTATCAAAATATATGCCTACAACCTCACCAAAGGTAGGTTGCACCCATTGTGGTTTTCCATTTCCTTGGAATGAAATCTCTGCTTACATTTCAAGTTTGCATTTCAAGCATTGTGTTGAAATTTTGAGGCATGAATTTATGTGGCACTAAGGGCAAGTTTCCATGTAGTTGTAGCCACTGCTCAATATTTTAAGGAATATATTATGGGGTTGGTGGTCTCATGATTGTATTTTTTTCTGCTTACTTTTAAACAGTCAATTTAAAATTATTTTTTTCAATTGTATAATGAAATGAATAGTGCTAATAATATTTTTTCCAAGTAAAAACTGGAGGGAAAATGTGGAGGAAAATATAAAAAGGGAGGGAAAAGAGATTTGTGGAGCTACATGTCATTTTTTTTAATATGCAACAACTGCTTATTTTCAACCCCCACATTTTTGCACAGCTTATTTTCAATTTTTAATTAGTTGTTGCTCCACAAAAATAGGAAAATATTCTAAATTATCCTATTCCCATAAACATCTAATTACTTAATTTTTTCGAAAAAATTGGACTTAAGTAGTAGCATGGGGATAGGGGGTAAGCATCTAGAATGTGCACATGGATCTTATGGATTCTTATGTGCATCCTCCATGCACCCAATTTCTACACCATGTTATGCATGCCCATTGACCTAGGCTTTTTCTCCTTCAGGCAGCTTACAACTCTCCAACAACTTCCATAAAGTTGCCTCTCTATTCATTCACTGTATTTCATGTCCTCACCGTGGAGTTTGTTAATTTCAATTATTTCCATTGTTATAGCTTAACTAGTTTAACTAACATGCTACTAAATACAATATTTTGTTAGTCAAGCAGATACATTAACCATCATAAATTGCAAAGGGGGGGTTTTTTGGCAAAATTTGTAAGAGGGAGGTGAATTTTTTTTGTCATAGTTAAAATTTTGCAAAAGAGGAGTCATTGTTTCTTTTGCAATGAATTTGGAAAAGGGAAAGTGTTTATAAGGGAGGTTTAAGTTTTTTCCTTAGTTAAAAATTTGTAAAAGAGGAGTCAATTTTCATTTTTGCAATGAATTTGGCAACAGTGGGGGTCATAATGGGGGTTTTAATTTTATTTATTTTATTTTATTAAGGTTTGTGAAACATAACTTAATCTATGTCTTCTTAATCAACCTCATCACAATAAACTTGTACAACTCTTAACAAAAAAAATGTTTGTAAATGTACTTAGATAAAGTGCCACAAAATTGAATGTTTGTTCTTTAGGGATGGAATGAGGGAAAATTTATACATACACTACATTATAAAGTGTAATGGGGGGTTGTGTAGAGCCTTGATTTGACATAATAGTTATGGATCCCTATGATTGAACATCACAACAATGTCTCCTCATGATTCTCACCTCGTGTGAGTGTGCCTTGGAGCATACCTTGTACATCTCTACATTCCTTACACACTCTCTATTTTGTTTTTTCTTCTTATTTCTTTTAGTATCAAGGGGGGACTATGATGTTTTATGCTAATTCTTCTTGCAATGAAGTAGTGGAAGAATCTTATTTTGGGAGGCCTCGTAAAACTTTTATTTTGATCTCTCGAATGGGGGACTATTTTAGTGGATCACTTTTTGAGATTCGAGTACTCCTTAACACAATACTATTTGTATTATCAACTTCACAGAGTTTGATAAACTTTGTGTACATTGGTTGAGTGAGTAGTGTTCATATGTTCACTCGTAAAATATTTTGTATCTCTTATCTTGATCCACATTTCTTGAATATTCATTGATCGACATGCTTCAAGAGTTCTTCATCATTATGTTCCTATCATCAAGGGACATAATCTCAGAAGGTCTTAAATCCTTATAATTCTCTTTTTTGGAGAGTTTTGTTACCACTCGATTTTATCATTTTTATCCTTTTGTGAGAGAATGAATTGTACATGGGTACCTAACATGGCTTCTATTTGGGACCCATTTATGTATATTTGCACTTTTATGATCTCCTCAAGTATCACTTAAGGGGGGTTGTTAGTGTGAATAATTAATCTATTCACTATACTTAAGTGTACTCAGGTTGACAATGTTAAACAACATCTTAGCATTAAGCGAGAACTATGATGTGTTCTACTAATGCTTCTTTAAATGAAGGCGTGGAGGAATCTTCTTTTTTTGCAATGAATTTTGCAAAGTGAAAATGTTTATAGGGGGAGGTACAATTTGTTTAATCGAATGTGCAACATTTTATACCTCTAGAGGTTACCAAGTTATTTGGTTAACCTCATGCACATACCTTTTTGAGGTTGGAAATCTTTCTATCTCACCTCAAAGGTTACCCAACACTTGGAACACAAGGTTGATGACTTGGTCATTGGTGCAGGACCACCTTTGAACAAAATTTGTCAAACAAAGTTGATAATAAGTAGGCTTTAGGATTTTGGGGTAATATGCACTAAATAAGGTCTTGGAGACCATTTAATGTTGTAATATGTCATATTAGGTGGTAATAAGAAGTTTATGAGGTCTAGATGTGCTGATACATTTTGACTCAAAATATGACAAAAGTTCATCAAAATTTTGACAAACTTTCATCAAAAATATTTTGTTGATTTTTTGACGAAATTTGAAATGAAGAAATTCTGACCCAGCCGACAATGCTGGGTCAGAATTTTGACGTTTCAAAGTTCATCAGAAAATCGACAAAATAATTCTGACGAAAGTTTGTTGAAATTCTGACGAACTTTTGTCGGATTTTGAGTCAAAAATTATCAGTGATGCTAAAAGTGCAAGAATAGTGAAAAGTTGTCATTTGTGGGAAAAATGCAAAATTGAAAAGTTGTAAAATGGCAGAATTTGAAGGCCAACGGTCACTTGGTTTTGAATGGTCGTTTGAGTCAGTTTTAGGAGTTATTTTAAGGATGGAATGAGTGTAAGAGAGGTTGAAGATTCATTGTATGGGTTTTTGTGAAGATTGTGGAATAATTTTGATCAATAAAATTATTGTTTTCTTCAAATTAGTATTTTTCTCATTGTATAGTGAACTTGTAGAGAATTGTATGGCCCGTACAGGCCTTAACATGCTATAATTTAATTTTGAAATTGAATTAGGGTGAATATACTTTTAGATATTTTAAGTTTGGTGTAATTTCATTGAATTTTGTGAGAGTTAGGGAGTTTTTACTAACTCTGCATGTGTAAAACATTTATAAGGGTTTTGTTGAGTTAAATTTCAAAATGGACCCATTCCATCTTCTGTTAAGACTGTATCTTAGTGGAATGGATAGTATCCATTAATTAAAGGTGTGGTCATGGTTCTTTTATGCAGGGGAGGTCAAATAATTAGTTGGGCATGATGCCCTAAGAGGGAAAAGTGTGTTTTCCTATTGAATTTGTGAGGTTTGAGTATGGAATTGTGTAAATTTGGTTGGTTCAGCAATTTTTCTTGATTGAGTGACTTTGTGCAGATATTTTTAAAGGTGTTGGAAGTGGTTGTAGGCCTGGGGCAAGCTTGTAAGTTAGATTTTCAATAAAACCCTAGGTTATTTGCTAAAAAGGATGGTTTTAAGAATTGGTGCTTTGGAACCATAATCTCCTAATAAAAATGGTGGATTCTTAGGTTTTTTAACCTTTTAATTGCTTATGTAATGAGTTTAGAAGTTTAGAAGAGAATAAATGAGACATGTCTCTTTGGAAAATAGACCCAATTTGAGGTCTAGTTTGTGTTGGAATCCTAATTTGATGAAGTTGTTACAAAAAAATCTATTGAAGTCTTGTGATATGTTGTTGAGTGTCCTAATGAGTCTTTGAATTGGTACTAGTCTTGATATGAGAGGACCTCCTCTACAATTTGTACCTGATTTACTCAAATTGTAGTGTGACAAGGAATTGTGAAGGCTTGAAGAGTTAAGGTAAAAGTTGAAGTTTGGTGACTCGATAGTTGTTGTTGTTGTTTGCAGTTAGGACCTCCCCTGATTGGAATCAATTAGTATCAAAGTGAAGGTACCAAATCTCTTAGGAAGAAGATTGAAATTTGTAAAAAGAGGAGTGGAAAGTGAAAGGGAAAAGTTGGGAAGATGCCTCCAAAAGGAAAGAATGTAGCTCAAAAGATATGAGTGACTTGAAGGGTCAGTATGTGAGAGAGATCAAATAACTGAAGGAAAGGTTGGAAATCTTGGAAACAAACAAGAGAAGAGAAGAAGTTGAAAGTGATTCAGATGATGAAGATGAAGAAGTGTTTGAAGACATGGAGGAAGAACTTAATCCTGAAGATCAGATAATGGAAAATTTGTTAAGGGCAGTCAAGATTGACCAGCATAAGGTATAAATTGATGTTCAAAAGTTAGGTGGAAATCTGAATGAAGAAGAGTTACTAGATTGGATAGCATCTTTGGATAACTTCTTTGAGTGTGAAGACATTCCAGAAGAACATAGAGTCAAGATTGCAAAACCAAAGCTAAAAGGTCATACACTTTTGTGGTGGGATTATTTGCAATCAAAGAGAAGGAAGCAAGGAAAATCCAAGATTATGGCATGGGACAAGATGGTAGCCAATCTGAAAGGTAAATTTCTCCCTTCTAACTATTCTATTTAGATGTTTAAGAAGTTACAAAGTTTAAGGAAAAAGGAAATGGATGTAAAAGCTTACACTGAGGAATTCTATAAGTTAAGTATGAGATCTAACCATAGTGAGAATGAGGATAAAAGATAGGTAGGTACTTGGGTGGTTTGAGATTGAACATACAGGATGAATTGGCTTTGTCAAATCCAAGGAGTGTAGAAGAATCTTATCAAATGGCACTAAAGGTTGAAGAAAAAGTAAAAAGAAGGCAAGAGAAAAAAAATAGAGGAAGAGGTAGCACTATAAGAGTAAAAGGATCTTTCTCTACTCCAAGACAAACAAGTGAGATCCAAGAATATGTGCACAAAAAGGGAGAGTAAGTTGCATATTTAGAGGTGGCTTTAGAGGCACAAGGTGCAGATTTGGTGGTTGAAGAAATTCAAACATCATTGCTAGTAGGTGCTACAATTGCAATGAGTTTGGTCATCCTTCTTACAAATGCCCTGAGAAATTTGGTTCAACATCTAGTGGAGGAGAAAGGAAAAATGAAAGAAGAGCACAAATTGTCCAAGGGGATGAGGTTGAAAGTTCAAATTCTAATAGTTGTCCTCCTAAAGTTGGTGAAAGTTTGGTGATGAAGAAACAACTCTTGAAGAAATCTAAGGAAAAAGAGCTGATTTAGAGAAGAGCATTGTTTAGGACAACTTGCAAGTGCAAAAACAAGGTATGTAAGGTGATTTTAGATTTAGGATGTAATGACAATATGGTATCCAATGAAATGGTAGAAAAATTGAAATTGGAAAGAGTCCTAGGGAAAATCCTTAAAAATTTTCTTGGGTAAGTGATAATTAGTCCATTGTGGTGAGTGAACAAGTTTCAGTTGAGTTCCAAATTGGTAGATATAGGGATAAGGTTGTTTGTGATATTTTTCCTATGAGTTGTTGCCATGTGTTTCTTGGAAGGCCCTAGAGGTTTGATAGGTCTACAATGTATGATGGGAGACAAAATACTTATTCAATTTAAAAAGATGGGAATATATTCACATTGACTCCATTGATTGAAGAAGCAAAAGAACAAGGTGAGCTTATAATGATTGGAAGGAAAGAGTATGTGAGCAATGAAGAAGATAAGAGTGTAGGGTTAGCAACCATTTAAAGGTTTGATATTGTTGGGACAATAGATAGGAAGAATGAAGACAATAAGAAATTAGTTGTTAAGAAGGATGCTTCCATGTGGAAGAGAAAAGATGGAATTATTTCTTGGTTTGATATAGTTTAGTGTAAGAGTGAGATGCTTGAGGAAAGGTGAGAAAAGAGTGAAGGAATACTAGTTGGGATAGATATGTCCCTTGTGATAATGAAGGAAATGAAGAGGCAGTCAAGTGATGTTGGAACAGAGGTTTGTGAGGTTGATGGGACCATGGAAAAGATGGTTGTAGGTCTGATAGAGGTACCTAAGAGTGATCATATAGAAAATTGCAAGTCTGATACAAAAATGAATGAAGTTAAGAAGAGAATTGGGCAGGTATCTAAGCATGAACTCAAGATGGAAGTGATAAAATTTGATAAGAGATTGGGTATAGATGTGAAGGATGGCATAACATTAGTGTTTGGTAATGGAAAAGTGAAGGGACAACCTACAAAACAGTGTGACAAGTTTGAGCATGACAAGGTCAAGAAGGACAAGCATGTCAAGTACAGTGAAGAACAAAGGCAAGGTGAATTGGTTTGAAGAATTAAAGATGACCAGAGGAAAGAGGTGATTAGAGGAGAACAAGTTTCTATGTCATTTCCAAGAGACTTGGAAAATTTTGAAGTTGGGGTGTATGGTGTATGGTGTATGAGCACCTTTGAACAAAATTTGTCAAACAAAGTTGATAATAAGTAGGCTTTAGGATTTTGGGGTAATATGCACTAAATAAGGTCTTAGAGACCATTTGTTGTTGTAATAGGTCATATTAGGTGGTAAAATTAGAATTTTATGAGATCTAGATTGCTAAAAGTGCAAAAATAGTGAAAAGTTGTCATTTGTAGGAAAAATGCAAAATTGAAAAGTTGTAAAATGGTGGAATTTGAAGGCCAACGATCACTTGGTTTTGAATGGCCATTTGAGTCAGTTTTAGGAGGAAATGAGTATAAGAGAGGTTGAAGACTCATTGTATGGGTTGTTGTGAAGATTGTAGAAGAATTTTGATCAATAAAATTATTGTTTTCTTTAAATTATGTAGTTTTCTCTTTATACAATGAACTTGTAGAGAATTATATGGCCCGTACATTCCTTAACTTGCTATAATTTAATTTGGAAGTTGAATTAGGGTGAATATACTTTTATATATTTCAATTTTGGTGTAATTTCATTGAATTTTGTGAGAGTTAGGGAGTTTTTACTAACTCTAACTGTGTAAAATAGTTATAAGGGTTTTGTTGAGTTAAATTTCAAAATGGACCCATTCCACCTTTTGTGAAGACTGTATCTCGGTGGAATGGGTAGTCTCCATTAGGTAAAGGTGTGCTCATGGTTCTTTTGTGTAGGGGAGGTCAAATAATGAGTTGGGCATGATGCCCTAAAAGGGAAAAGTGTGTTTTCCTATTGAATTTGTGAGGTTTGAGTATGGAATTATGTAAATTTGGTTGGGGCAGCAAGTTTTCTTGATTGATTGAGTTTGTGCAGAGATTTTTAAAGGTGTTGGAAGTTATTTTAGGGCTAGGACAAGCTTGTAAGTTATATTTTCAATAAAACCCTAGTTTATTTTCTAAAAAGGAGGGTTTTAAGAATTGGTGCTTTGGAAGCCCGATCTCCTGATAAAAATAGTGGATTCTTAGGTTTTGTAACATGTTAATGGCTTTCCTAATGATTTTAGAAGTTTAGAAGAGAGTTTGAGACATGTCTCTTTGGAAAATAGACCTAATTTGAGGTCTAGTCTACGTTGGAATCTTGATTTGATGAAGTTGTTACAAAACAACCTATTGAAGTCTTGTGATATGTTTTTGTGTGTCCTGATGGGTCTTTGATTTGGTACTGGTCTTGATTTGAGAGGACTTCCTCTAAAATTTGTACCCAATTCACTAAAATTGCAGTGCTCAAGGAATTGTGAAGGCTTGAAGAGTTAAGGTAAAAGTTGGAGTTTGGTTACTTGATAGTTGTTCTTGTTGTTTGAAATTGTGTTGTTTGCGGTTAGGACCTCCCTTGATTGGCATCAGTAATAGAGGTTGGTTTGTACATTCCAAGTGTTCCTATGGTTGACACCTATAGGACACTTGTTTACTCTTTTGTGTCATATATTGGGATACTTGTCAATCCACCTCAGAGGTGGATTGCTTCATCTTTGCATATATATGTAAAACTATACACTCATTGTAATTTGGATCATCTAAATGCAATATTGAACTTTGTTTATTATGCTTGTTTCTCATCTCCATGATCTCCTAAATTATAATAATATAATCATTATTAAATATGAAAAAGAAAAATATATAATAAATATAATATATAAATTATATTAAATTATTTATATATTAGAATGAATTATTTATATATATTATAAATTATAATTATTAAAATAATTAAAAATAAAATTTTAAAACATTTTAAATGTATAACTTATTATTTAAAAAATATGAAACCCTACCATAGAAAAAAAAATGACATGAACCAAAACTAATCTCCATACAACTATTTAAATCTATTCACATTAAATGAAAATTTAATCTAAATATATTAAAGTTTGTATTTAGGTGACATACAAGGAATGTTTTAAATGAATGAAAAATATTTTTCTCAGTGTTATAACGACTTTATTTTTGGCATTAGGCAAGGCACTTTCGGTAGCAACCAACACATAGTTAAAAGAAGGCATGGGGTGGTCTAAAATGAGTAAAAAATGAAAATATCATGACATAGATGAACATGATCCGTTTACTGGCCTTGCATTGACATAGACATTGGGATAATCATAGATCTACAAAATAAGATCACCTCGCTTCACATTGGGAATTACTTCAATGTAAAAAGTAGCAGGAAGCTCATAATAGAAGTTTACAATATGACAAAGTTATTTTTCCTTTACGTTAGTTTTAGATATCTACCTATTTATAGATGATAAATGGCAAACCAAAAAATCATAGTGGGTAGGGGTCCAATGGTGGGTATAGAAGTAGGCCTGAGTGGGTCCTATAGTGGGTAGGCTTAATTTCCAATTAACTTAAAATTAATATCCAATTTTTTATATATACACAAACTGACAAACCACATCATCGCACCAATAATACATGACTTAGTGACCCACCATTGGTCTCTTTTTTTTTTTGGGCTATTTTGGATACCTTGACAAAAAGCATGCTGACGTGGCATCATATTTGATGATGTGGCCTTGAAACCAAATTTTATAAGTAGGGGACTTGCCAAATAAGTTGTACAAATTTGGAAGTGATTTGAAATTTTCACAAAATACTTTGGGAAGTGTGAAGTTAGGGTGGCCCACTATAGGCCCCTCTCCCTTACCTATGTTTAGAAAATCTATGTAAAAGAGGCTAAAAAATATCATTATGGAGACAAATATGTTTATTATATTTTTCTTTAATATTATGACAAAAGTAAATCAAGAATGATTTAATATTATTAATAAACAATCAAACAATATAATTTTAAAATTTAATAATGCATACATAAAAAAAAAAATTATCTTTAAAATCTTTCAATTAATTAAAAATATTCAATTATCCTTATCTTAAATAAAATATTATTTTAATATTTCATTAATCTATTATTAAAATTTATCTTGCTTTTAAAATCTAAAATAATTTTTATAATTTTCAAAATATAAATGAACATTTATCTTTATCTTATATTGTAAGAATCTTTCAAAAAAAACGAGACACTACATTTCTATTTAATTTTCTTTGTATTCATCATTTTTCTAATTTTATGTTCATGAACTATCAAAGACTTAAGTGAGAAATGTCTATTGACATAAAGATCAATTCCATATTGATCTTACATGAATGTTCCATTTCATTGTTTACAACCTTAATCCTTTTAAAATTAAACTTTTAACCTTTGTTCTATATTATCATTTAAATTTAGTTTTTGTTTAACATTAATTTTAGAACAATAGTAAAAGATAAAAAGAGTCATAATTATTTAAATTAAAATATTTAGATGAGTGATAGTTATTCAAATTAAATTATTCATTAGGTAACATTCAACATATTGTGGTCTAGGATTTTTTATTGCTATTTTCTACTAGGCCTTTCATTGGGATCAATGATGTAGGCACTATGATGCTAGTTTGGATTGTTTGTAAAATTATTTCAACTAATTTTTTTTGGTTGGATAATACACTAGTTGGTTAGCTCACAACTTTAATAAAATGAAAACACTTTGTGTGCTCTCAATGGATGTAGGTGGGCCCCTCCTTATAGGAAGGATAATTTTCCTTATTTGAGTTTTACTTATTAGCCATGGTGGAGTGATAGTGAACCTCAATTACATGTATTTCATTCATACCCTCACAACTAAGAGAATGAAGATACACTCTTAATAAATAGGAGGCAATTGATTATACACCAATTAGAATGATCAATGACACTCTCTATAGGCTTAGAATCTTATTTTTTTATTAGTATGTGTAGACACCTAAATTTGGACACTTAGTCTATCCAAATTTATCCCCTTTCATCTAAACATCCCCTTATCCACATTAATTAAGTAATATCACTATTATTAAATTAATATCCTCTAAAATTAGATTCTAATCCTTAAAGTAACTAGTTAAATAATTAAATACCTTCCTCTTTTTATCAAATGAATTAAATAAATATGACATTTTATTTAATTCCTCATATGTCACATCCTCAATTATTTTTATCTAATCCTAATCCATCTTCTAATCTCATCATTAGGGATGTGCACATGCCTAATATTTGATTAGGATGTTTCATATCCTCCAACTTTTGCAAGTTGACCTCTAATCTCTCTTAGCCACCTAACCCTCCTCTAATCCTTCATTAACTAGCCTAATCAACCTCTTGAGGAATTTTTAATTCCTTTTATCCTTCCAAGGAATATTAAATTCTTTTTTCTCTTCCCTATGTGATCTTTGACTTGTCACATCAAGTCACATGTCACATCCTCCATAATTTCCCACTTGTCTTTAATCTATCATTAATTAGTTTAATCAAGTACTTGCACAACCTTAATCACTTAATTGAGTCAATCCTATTAAATGTTTTCTCCTTCTGGTGAAGGCACTCTATTCTCCATGTGAATTTTTAATTCACATTTAATCCCCCAATGCATTTAAAGGAATTTTAAATTCCTTCTCTCATCCCCATGAGAATATTTGAGGATTTTTAATTCCTCACATGTCCTTTCACCCACATGGGGACAAGGACCTCCTTTATGAGGAAATATTGTCCCAGTCCCAAGGTACTATGTACCACCTCTATGTCATGTACTATCCTTCCACCTCATGTACACATCACCCTTTTTAAGCCATATCACATGCCACATGCCAAGATGTGAGAGCTTTTGAGTTCTCAACTCACCTTAGCCTTACATCTTGATCTTGGTGGCTCAATCTTGAACATCCATTTCCCTAAAGAGTTCCAAAATCTCTATGAATACCCCCTCTTTTCTCTCATTTTGAGGGAGATTATTGATAGTAGCCAAACTCTTGCAATTTTTTTCTCAATCTATACTTAGCCATTTTTCATGCTTGCATCCACTTCCATCCATTTTTCATCCATCTTATAGCTTGCATCTCTTGCTATCCAAGGAGCATACAACACCAAAGATCGAAGGGCCAACCAAAGGATCGATTTGAGACAAGGTAAAAAGTTCCATTTTATTTTGTATTGAATCGACAACTAGGCTAATCTTGAGGTGTAGAGTGTTTTTAGTGTTATTTTCTCTTTTTTGTTTGCTGCTCATATTCTAACACATAAATTCACCCTATCACATTTTTGGCACACCCGGTGGGACCCAAAAATGGGTCTCTTGCTTTCATTTTTTCTATTTTTTGACTTTTTGTAGTTGTAGGTTATAGAGGGGAGGACCCGACCTACAGATGGATAGATTTGACCTTCCTGGGGCAGACCCGACCTACAGGGGCAGACCTGACCTAACAAACAGCTGGACCCACCCTCCATAGGTAGACTTGACCTTTCTCAGGGGTGGACCTGCCCTCAAGAGACCTTAGAAGTTGTTTTTGGGAAACTTTCCACAGAGGGGCAAACCTGACCTTTTCCAGGGGCAGACCTGCCCTCCACAGACCTCAGAAGTTGTTTTTGGAAAACTTTTCATGGAGGGGCAGACCTGACCTGACAGATAGCTAGATTTTCCCTCATAGACAACAAGATTTTTCCTAGAAAACATTTTCCAGAAGGTAAAATTTCAATTTTTAGCAAATCTTTTGGTTGTTTTAAGGGTTTTTAACCCCTAATTTAGGTACATAGTGTAACTAGGAGGTGTTAATCAACCTTGTTTGCCATTTTTCTGTGTGAGGTATTTGGCGTATCTAATCCCCTTGTGCCATTTGGCAATCCTGGGTGACGAGAAATCATAGCTTACCATGTCCATTGAGTCCACCCCTTTTATTTTTCTTAGCGGGACCTGCTTGAGGATTTCATCACCCCAAGGGATGATTCCAACCACGCGTACCAGCGGGGTATATAAAGGGGGGAGAGCGAAAGTTGTACCTCAATCCAACCACGTTGTAATTGGTGAAGCATCAAGATGATGTGAAGAGTTGGTCTGAGCCTTTAAAGTTCCTCACGCTTGTAACAGGTTGGTGTTCACGGTTTGGGCCTCATGTACCAGGTGCATATCGAGGACTCCCTAGTATCCATGTTCATCCTAGATTAGAGGACTTTGTCGACCATACCCTCTCTAGACTTAGGCTTGTGATTGTCTGAATTGTCTTCTTTGTGTGAAACCAGTGATTGTCTGATTTATTTCACTCAGTCATATCCTTTTGATTGATGATTGTTGTGTTTTAAGTCCTTTGCCTTATCATTTTTGTCAAAAATTAATTCAAACCTGTAGACAACTAGATTTTCCCTCACAGACAGCTGAATTTTCCCTAACAGACAGCCAGACCTAACCTCTACATAGTCGGATTTGCCCTCCTTTGTAAAACTTTTTGCTCCTTGGGCATACCTAACCCATCCAGGGGTGGACCTGACCTTTGACCCACCCCTTTCAGGCCTGTTTTGATAAAATTTGACCAACTTTTTCTCCATGGGCGGACCTTACCTTTGACCCACCCCTTTTAGGCCTGTTTTGACCAAATTTTACCAACTTTTGGTCCTTGGGTGGACCTGACCTTTGGCCCACCCCTTTCAGGCCTATTTTGACCAAATTTGACAAAAAATTGCTCCTTGGGTGGACCTGACCTTTAACCCACCCCTTTCAGACCTGTTTTGACCAAATTTGACAAACTTTTGCTCTTTGGGCAGACCTGACCTTTGACCCACCCCTTTCAGGCCTATTTTGACCAAATTTGACCAACTTTTGCTACTTGGGTGGACCTGACCTTTGACCCACCCCTGTCAGGCCTGTTTTAACAAAATTTAACCAATTTTTTCTCCTTGGGTGGACCTGACCTGACAGACAACCATATACACCCTGCCATTTGCACAATCTTTGCCCGTTTTCCTCTGTTCAAGTGCCAATCTTCTTAAATTTTCATGCTCTTTCCAATGACATATACCACTTCATACTTTTGAGAAGTTTCCAGGGGCCCCTTTTCCTTTCCCGCCTGCCTTCTCAAGGGGGCATACCCTACCATTCTCTCTCAATCTTCCATCATAAACCTTCCCTTGCAAGACCGGGGCATCCCCTCTAGACAACCATATATGCTCTCCTCTGGAGCCATACCCACCCCACTTCAGAGCCATACCTTCCCTCCTCAACAGTCTCGATCAATCATCTACTCGTTCTGAGTAATCTATCATTCATTTTGAGCCTTCATCTTCTCATTTCGAGAATCATTCATCCATTGTGGGAAGTCATTTACTCATTTTGAGTAGTCGTTCATCCGTTTCGGTCAATCATTTACTCATTTTGAGTATTCGTTCATCCATTTTTATCATCTTTTCCCCATCCAAATCCCTTGAAATTTAGGTTACTATCTAAATTGACCAAAGTATCTGATCTTATTGTCATCATCAAAATATGCTTAGGATTGTCATCTGTCCTAAGTTAATCATCATCGTTGGCCCAATCAATCCATTTTCAATGTCAAAGTGGATTCAGTGTCGTAATCATCCATTTATCCTTTAATCCGATCAATCAGTATCCTAAGTCACCTAGGGTAATCTCTGAATGGGTTTTTGAATCCCTTCCATCAATCCAATCCAATCCAATCCAATCCAATCCAATCTAATCCAATCCAATCCAATCACATCCTTATCTAATCACCTTCGACCCAATCAATCTACTTCCATCTTGAAGCAGATTCATTGTTGATCATCTGAACCAATCCCATCACATAATCTAATCATCCTAATCTGAGCCTTAATCCAATCCCAATTTGAGCTTGCCCTTAATCCTAATTTGAGCTTTAGTCCATTTCCATCCAAAATATTTATCCATCCTCTTTATCCTTTCACCATCACGAATTCTTATCCTCCATCAATAGTGGTCAAGGGAAACCCTAATTATGTCGACAATGATAACGAAAGTCTTGTTGATCAAGAAGAATGTGACATGGATCCCCTTGACACTATCATTGCTAGTAAGTTTTTTCCACCCGCTTTCCAAAATCCAATCACCCCTTTGAGTTATCATATTATGTCTTCATCCATGCCTAATCGTGCTCCTTATGCTACCTTTGAAAAGGGATACCCATCATATCCATCATATCCTTCATCTACATCATCCTCTTATCCAACATATCCTTCATCTACACCCACATCCTCGTATCCTAGTCTACCATCACAATACCCCTATCCTGATCCCCCGTCCACATCCTTCTATCTCAATCCTTCATTCGCATATACCCACTACCCTAATTTTCCATACCAATCTACTCACCCCAATCCCACATTCACACCTTCCCATCCTAATCCAACATCCACATCAACTTATACTAATCCGACATCTGTAGTTCCCTATCTCCATCCGCCACCTCAATCTTCCCATCCTAATCCACCATCCCCATACCCTTACTACAATCCACCACCCGCATCCTCGTGTCCTAATTCACCATACCAATTCCCCTATCTTAACCCTTCATCTAATTTTCATCCTCCATCTATTCCCAGTCTTCCATCCAATCTCATTCCTCAATCTAATTCTAATCCACCAATCCATAGCCCTAATCCCCTACCAATCCCTAATCCTTCATCCACTCCTACCATGCCATCTCAGCCTAGAGTATTCACATTTTTCACTCCAAAAGTTCTCCAAGGACTTATAACAAAGAAGACGTCTCCCACTCCACACCTTGAAGTTGTGGAATCATGCCATCCCAACCCATCATCCACGATCATTAGTGACGAGGCCCTTCTCCACCCAACACCTATCATTGATGATACCACCCCTTGTAGCACTCAAACCATCAAAACCATCACGTCCTCTGAATCCACTGAGCCCCCATCTCCTACCATCACATCTACCAAATCCATTGAACACCCATATCCTACTCTGAGAGTCGTCAAACCCATCGACGACACCCAAATCCGATCCACTTCTTCCACTTCTAGTGTCACTAAACTCCATTCCCATGAATGTTTTGAATCCTCCATCCCTACATCTTCCCCACTTGAAGAGTCCCTCCAAGACTCCATTATCATGCCTCCCACACATGGGGAGTCATGCCAAGGGCCTGATCCAAAGCATGCCAACATATCCCCTTCTCTAGATCAAGATCCTACCATCCCATCTAGTCCACCTCAAGATCACATTCCCCCATCCATTCCATTCCATGATCCCCTTGTCATTCAAGATTCCACCACTCCATCTCCATCTCCATCACATGAGCCTGCTACCGCAAATCCAGATCCTATCATATCCCTTGATCCCTCTCCTGATACCACCCATCCAAGTGTTGCTACCCCATCATCTCCCTCTCATGATCCGCCATCATCATCTAAAACTGTTATCCCCACACCGCTTGCATATCTCCTTGGTACTCTCACATTCTTCCATGGTGGCCTCCTCACATAAGAAAATCACAGTGCATTTACCACCCATCATCCGCCACCTAATAATGGACTTGCATCATGTTTTTAGAATAACACAAATCCTATCATAGATCGCATGCTTAAGAAAATGAACTATCAAGGAAAAGGTTTAGGCCTTCATGAGAAAGGTATTTTAGAGCCCATCCAGGTCAAAGAACAAATCTATATGCAAGGTCTTGGACCTATTTCCCAAAACTCACAATCTAAAGATGTTGGTACAACCTCTAGACGTCCTCCACGAGCCTTTTTCAAAAGACATGTTGGCTCTTCCCATCGCTCCACTAGATCATATGTTGCCATCCCTCCTCCTCTACCGTATCACCTTATAACAACCGTCAATATTCCTCCTTCATATGCTCCATCCATTTTGGGTCCTTACATCCCTTCGTCCATCTCCCATCCTTTATCTATTGCATCCATCTTGGGTTCTTATGTCCCTCCACCCACTCTATCTGCTTTGGGTCCGTATACCCCAAAATCACTTCCTCCATCTCATCCTTTCATCCATCCAACACCTATCCATGCCATCCATCATAAAAATCCCTCTCATATGTCCCCTAATCAGGATCAACACAGGAACATACCTAGACATCCTCCATCTGCACATAATCCTCATCATCCATCTCCTCACACCCATCCCATTGCTACTAAAGGAAATTTGGATGCTAACATAAAAATACATAAATCTAAACATCCACATGAATCTAAAGCTCCCCATGTCCCATTTAAAAGACATGGTGAAGAGAAGAAAAATCTAAATCCAAATCAAATCCATAGGTTACAAAGGCCCACCAAAGCAAAAATAAAAACCATGTGGATCCCAAAGAAAAAAGGCACAATACCTTCAAAATAAAAATTTGTAACAACATCCAAAGTTGCTAATCCAAAAGCTAATCATACACCCCCTTCATATCCTAATTTTTTTTTGGGTCCTTATGTCCCAAAATTCACTATCCCATCTCCTCCATTATCCCCACATTCTCCATCCATTAATCCTCTTATCTTTTCACATGCACCACCACATGTGCCAATGTTGGTCCTGAATTTACCACCCCGTGACACACACATCCCATAATTCCATCCATACCCTTTCCAACATCCCATCCATTACCCCACATATCTCCCACACCCAATCCCTCTAATTCATCCTCTTGCATAATCCATTTCTCCTAATAAGGTTGTACCAACATCTAATAGTCAGTTCGAACATGAGCTCTTAATACCTCGTATGGAACTTGATGCTTGATTCCTTCATCCATATCCTTATTGCATGTCTTCTAAATCCACTTATTCACCTCCCTATCCTTATCCATCTCCTTCCGCATGCTATCCAAAAAGCCAAAAAATCCAAAAAAGTAAAAAAAATCCAAAAAAGTCAAAAATCTAAAAAATTAGAAAAATAAAAAAACTAAAATAGTAAAGAGAAATAATCTTTCTAATAGTGAAAACTTGACAAACAAGCGCCCTGGATAGGTACCATGATGAAAACCTGGCAAACAGGCGTCATGCATAAATTCCCATCTGCACATGGGGGCAACTTCCTGATATGAATTCCCTGCATCTGCTATGCTTCCTGCTATGCTTCTAGCTATGCACTCATCTTCCTCCTATACATCCTTTTCGTTCATCCCCTCCATCCTACCTATCTTACACATCTTGCTTGGCATATCTCATTTATCCCAAACCTTCCATCCTCCTTGTGATCTTGATAACAGTAGGGGCAAACATATAAACATGCTTTGGACACCTCTTAGCATACATTCCCCTCATCTGCATGCTATCCTAACCCTCATTCACACTTTTCTACCTTCCTTATCCACCCATCATGCTACCTTCAATCTCCCTGCATTATCCACACATCCTACCTTCATCCATCTCCCTCCTTTATTTTCCTAGCATTGCTCATCGCACATGACATATGTAGAGTGAGGGGCATCTATCTTCCTTGGTGATATAGTCCTTGGAGACATCATTCATTTCATCAAAGCAATCCCTTCCATCTCCCTATCCTCATCTTTTTACTATTATATCCATCTCCCCAACCTTATCTTTTATCCCTCCAAACAATCCTTACATCCATCTCCCCATCCTTATCTTCCTATCCTTCCATCCATCCATCTGGTCACCTTTTCCTCATCCAAATCCTTATCTTCCTATCCATCAATCCAACCAATCCTTTTCATCTCTCAAATCACCCCCATCCTTTATCCTCATCCAGTGTCATAATCCCTTGTCATTGGTCTCTAACTATAGGCTACTCCCCATGCAATCCAATGCCTTTTATCTTATCATCACCACTTCTGCTTCTTTTACGCATCTTTTCAATCTCATCTCCTTTTTCATCCCTCATCTCTCCATCTTGTCAACCTCCTATCCTGTCTCATCATTCATCTTCCCCCTTTTCTTGTCATTTCCTCCCAGATCCCCAACCCTACCCTGGGCACGGGCGGACTCGCCGGGCCTGTGGGCGGACCCGCCCTAGTCCATGGGCGGACCCACCCGAGCTCTCAGGCAAGCTCCCTCCTAGCTGCGGGCGGATCTGCCCGAGCTCTTGGGTGGATCCGCCCAGCCGCAAGCGGACCTACCCGGCTTTGCAGGCGGATCCGCCCGAGCTCCCGTGTGAACCCTCTCGAGTCTGTGGGCAGACTCGCCCGAGTCCAGGCGGACTCGTTTGGTTCCTCGGGCAGACCCGCACGAGTCTGTCTGCGGGAAGAACTGGCTAGGTCCATCCGCGGGAGGACTCGCTTGGGCACGGGCTGACCCGCCCTCGTCTAGGGGCGGACCTGCCTAGGCACGGACATATCTGCTCTTCCACGGGACCTAAGCAAGAGGTCCCCTACTCCTCTGGTTCCTTTTCCACCCACTATTTAGCCCTCTTTTGGTGGCATATTCGACTAATTTATCCATCTTGTCATCCTCCCACTTCATCTTTGTTGATTGATTTTTATGCTGAAACTTTCAGAGGCCATAACTTTTCACTCGGGTGTCCATTTGAGCTGAAATTTTATGGGTGGTTGTGTTATGAGGTGGCATGTGGATTCCCAACTGATTAGAAGTCCCTTGGACTTCGTTTCGCCACATTTTTGGGGCCTCAAACTTTCATCTTGACCCTCAAAATCACAATTTAGTGTTTTTTTTTTCAGTTTTTGAAAAATCATTTTTGTCAATAACTCGAAATGCATGTCTCAAATTTGGGATGTTAGTTGGCAATTCATCCTATCTTTTTTTTGGGTATTTTTTGGGAAAAAACTGGACTCTAAAAAGTACGCCTGTGAGGTTTCCTAAAATGGCAAAATTTGATAATTTTTGAAAATTGCCAAATCTGAAAAATCTGATTGTCAACAGCTTACATCCTTTAAGGCCCAAACTTGGTGTAGAATCAATCCCATCACATCCTCCAATCATTCTCAGCTTTGAACAACCCAATCCTAATTTGAGCTTTAATCTAATCCCAATCTAAGCTTAACCCAAAACCCTAATTTGAGCTCTAGTCCATCTACAATCAAGATCTTTGGACATCGAAACAAATCTTAAGATCCCTCCCTCCATCTTCTTCAAATTATGTCTTGTTTATCCATTCTAATCATCCATTCACTCATTCTGAGTGAACATTCATCTATTTCGAACCTTCATCTATCATCTCAAACATTCATCAAACCTCCTTCTATCATTTTGAGCTCTCATTCAACAATCTTGATCAATTGTTTACTCATTCCAAGTAATCTTTCATCTATTCCAAACATTCATCTTCTTGTTCCAAGAATCATTCATCCATTGTGAGCGGTCATTTACTCATGTTGAGTAGTTGTTTATCCCTCTCGCTCATCTGTTTACTCGTTTTGAGTAATCTTTCATCTATCCATCTTGTCTTCCTCCCACTTCATCATTGTTGATTTGGATAACTATCCCATCCCTGAGCTTCGTGATCACCATCATCCTATCCAATCAAATAATTCTATCTTGTCCCATCATGTCGATCCAATCATTTTATCCCCTTATCTAGGGTTATCTCATCATCCTTTATCCATCATTTGTCTTTGGCCTTTCGTCAAACTACGTTGCCCCTACACTTTCACGTAGGCAAGGTCGATCATTTGATCCACCCCCGGGGTTCCATCCATCATCAATCTATATTGTCCACTTTTCTCCTTTTCTCCATCCTATCTTCATCATCCATCAAAATCTCCATCATGGTCCGTTGTTAGCCTTTTATCGAACTACATGGGCTCTGTGTTTTGACGTAGGTAAGGCTAATCTTTGATCAGCCCCCAAGCCCCCCTAGGTCTTTAGAATTTGTCAGTCTCCTCTCTTGTGTCATGTCATTGATCTATGCCCTTATCTAGCTGGTTCTTAACAAACGAGATCCACTTGTATCAGTAAATCTAATCAATTTTGAATATCATGCATCCTATCAATCTTTTAGTTAGTATCCATCATCAATCTCAATAGGATGCATCCTTCCTAATATACCTCATCAATCCCATCCATCCCCGTGATCCTATGGCAAAGGACGTTTGAAATTTATTGTGATCTTTTGATTCTTTTGGCTTTTGTTTATCATTTGAGCTCCCTATCATCACTTGTCATGGTCTCCTTGATCCATCATATCATGGTGTGCTTTGAATAGTCAACATAGTGGTGTATCTTGATCTTTTATTTGTCTTCTCGGTTGTCCCACGTAGCACCCACCAAGATCTCTGAGGTCTTGTGTTACATTGGGGCATCCTTGTGTACTTGTGGTTATCCCAATACCTGGACTGATCAAGGTCATCGCGACTTTGGGGTGTTGGGATAGTCTTCTTGTTTGATGTGTTTGTTTTATGGTTTAGACACTAATCTACCTTGGTTCTTCATACCTTGGCATCTTGTATCTTCTGCTATAGCAAAAATAAGTGCTCTTAAAGATGGAAAATTGCATTTGGATTGCATTTCATCTCCATCCTCTCATCTATCAAATCCCCCCATCCATTCATCACTCTCCCCTCCCAATCTCCTGTCGCCTTTGCATCATCTTCATCTCCGCTTGCATCATCTTCTTCATCTCTGCTTACATCATCTCATCCATTTTGAGAGCACACTCATGTTCTCTTGAACCTGCATGTCCTCTTGAGGGGGCATCCTCAATCCCTAACTTTCATCTCCACCCCCATCATCTTCCCTTCCTAGTCACCTTTGAATGACTGGGGCATCTTTCCCAATCTAACCATCTTCTTCTAGGTTCTATGTTTTAATATTCTTTGAAATGATGCTACTTCATAACACCATCTCAAAGAGGGGAAAAATGTAGACACCTAAATTTGGACTTCTATCCAAATTTATCCCCTTTCATCTAAACATCCCCTTATCCGCATTAGTTAAGTAATAGCTTATTAAATTAATATCCTCTAAATTTCTTCTAATCCCTAAGGTATCTAGTTAAATAATTAAATACCTTCCCCTTTTTATCAAATGAATTAAATAAATATGACATTTATTTAATTCTTCATATGTCACATCCTCCATTTTTATCCAATCCTAATCCATCTTCTAATCTCATTATTGGGGATGTGCACATGCCTAATCCTTGATTAGAATGCCACATCCTCCAACTTTTGCAAGTTGGCCTCTAATCTCTCTTAGCCACCTAACCCTCCTCTAATCCTTCATTAACTAGCCTAATCAACCTCTCAAGGAATTTTTAATTCCTTTTATCCTTCCAAGGAATATTAAATTCCCTTTTCTCTTCCCCATGTGATCTTTGACTTGTCACATCAAGTCACATGTTACATCCTCCATAATTTCCCACTTGTCCTTAATCTATCATTAATTAGTCTAATCAAGTACTTGCACAACCTTAATCACTTAATTGAGTCAACCCTATTAAATTTTTTCTCCTTTTGGAGAAGGCACTCCATTCTCCATGTGAATTTTTAATTCACATTTAATCCCCCAATGCATTTAAAGGAATTTTAAATTCCTTCTCTCATCCCCATGAGAATATTTAAGAAATTTTTAATTTCTCACATGTCCTTTCACCCACATGGGGACAAGGACCTCCTTTATGAGGAAATCTTATCCCAATCCCAAGGTACTATGTACCACCTCCATTTCATGTACTATCCTTCCACCTCATGTACACATCACCCTTTTTAAGCCATATCACATGTCACATGTCAAGATGTGAGGGCTTGTGAGTTCTCAACACACCTTAGCCCTACATCTTGATCTTGGTGGCTCAATCTTGACCATCCATTTCCCTAGATAGTTCCAAAATCTCTATAAATACCCCCTCTTTTCTCTCATTTTGGGGGAGATCATTGATAGTAGCCAAACTCTTGCAAAAAAAAAATTAATCCATACTTAGCCATTTTTCATGCTTGCATCCACTTCCATCCATTTTTCATCCATCCTATAACTTGCATCTCTTGCCATCCAAGGAGGATACAACACCAAAGATCGAAGGGCCAACCAAAGGATCAATTCGAGACAAAGTAAAAAGTTCCATTTTATTTTGTATTGAATCCAACTAGGCTAATCTTGAGGTGTAGAGTGTTTTTAGTGTTATTTGCTCTCTTTTGTTTGTTTCTCATATTCTGACACATAAATTTTCCCTATCATAGTATGATATTATAACACTAGAAATTTATGATTTTATTGAAAATTAGTTCCTTTTTGAGACCAATTATTTGTATTTATTTTTTCAAACCATTTAATACTTTAGTTTTTAAGTTCCTCCCAATTTACATGGTTTTGAATAACAATTTCATTTTGATCCACCTTTAAAAATAAATGAATGTGTGTTCAATGTGGTGATGAAATTTTGGTGTGACTTTTTTAAAAAGAAAAAGAAAAAGAAAAAATGGTGGTGTTACGTGTGAGATGTTGTGAAGAATTCATTATGCAGAAGTCTTTTGTTATGATGGTAATTAATGATAGAAAGATAAAATTTTAATCTAGATTATTATCATTTATTGATATATAATATTATTTTTATCCCTAATGGAATGTAATCCCCTTCTCCCCCTCTAAATGAGTCCATATGAGATTAATAAGTGTTGTAAAAATCTATAGAATTTTGTGTTAGATTTCTATTCAATATGTATATTTGTTTTTCAATGTTCCATGAAATTTATTTTTTCTTGTGAACCTCCTTTCTGCATGTGGGATTGTGGCAAGTCCTATAGTTGGGAGGAGAGAGCATTCTCACCTAGCTATTATAATTAAATATTAATATGTTATACATTATAGCAATATATGAGAAATCCCTTTAAGGAATTTTGACAAATAGTTCTTGAGCATTGTATATACTCTACATTTTGTGCTTCTCTTCTTCTACCAATACCTTAGAACTTTCAATAAGAGTTGTACAATATATTATTAATATCGTAATCAAGATTTAACTATAAATATAATACTATAGGTTTGATTATTGTAAGGATTTTATTTCATAGATTCTAACATGGTGTTTTATTGAGTATAATTATAATACTACCCTCTATGTATTAAAATTAATATTCATTGTTGCATTTGTTTTTTAGTTATGTTTTTTGAATTTTCTTTTGTAGAATTAAAAATTGTCACCCTTGATTATTTCACAATAAATTTAGCTACCCCCTATGTTCCTAGATCTAATTATGTATCTAATCCCCCATTTTGTAAACAGTTTTGAAAAATGAAACAAAGGGAAATGAAATGAGCATTTAATATTTTCCCTTGACACTTTAGGCCCAGAGAATGATGGGTCTGATTTAGGATGCCCCATGCCTAGACAACCCCTTTTTAGCTCTTTTTTGGATATGTTGGTGTTGGTATTTTATTTTTTGAATTTTCAACATATTTTTGATCTATCGGTATTTGATTTTCAAGAAACTATAAAATTGCATATAAATACTAGTCATTTTTATCATTTTTATCTTGGAGCATAATTAAGAAACCAATTGAGATTATTATTGAGAAATCAAGAGTAGTCAAGAGTAGAATTATTAGCATTATTATAGCATCTATTCATGCCAAGCATCATGTCAATCATTCATCATGTTTTTACTTAAGTTTTTTCATGTTTTATGATCATTTGATTTGTGAGTAATAACACTTGCATGACTTCAATCAAGAAATCAAATTCTCCTTGAAGATGATGAGTGCATGACTTTAGTCCATCATCAAATTAGAATATTCTAAGAAAGAGATGTTCAAGGGACTTATTTACATGTCAATAGTTAGGACATAGAGTTTATGAATACTTATATTATAGGCCATAAGGGTCAAGAAGGTTAGAGGCTATATGTGCACATGCAGCTAAATCAGACAAAAATAATAGTATCTATTAGTATTCTAGATGAATTTATGAAGGGGGAAGCACTACCAAAAGTAGCTTTATGGAAACAACAAAATAGAAATTATCATAAAAGTGTTAGTACTTGCATCTATAGCCTCTAACCTTCTTGACCCTTATGGCCTATAATATAGCTATTCATAAAATTTATGTCTTAACTACGGACATGCAAAATAAGTCCCTTCAAAAATCCCTTAGCATATTCCAATTCTATTTCTACCTCTAAGAGAATAAGGTATGTCTTTCTTCAATTTTATTATTAATCTTTTAGAAATTTGAAGGGTTTCCCTCTTTATAACAATTGTACTTTCTTATGATTATCCTCCACCTTTGCCTTTAGATGCTTGTTGACATCTCTTTGCTAGCTTCCATCCTTTGAAGAATAATTTGGTAAGCTTCTTCAATTATTTGAATCCTCGTCATGCCAGTTAATCCTAAATTTTTATCTTTAATGCATTAACATATTGAGATACCTTCTAATTATCTTAATTTTTATGATTAATTTGATTGAAATATTGTAGAACACTTCTACGTATGCCTTCACACATAATTCCAGTATTGGTCATATAGGATAGACTAATAAAGATGTGCGAAATAATCCAAAAAAGCAGTCATAATAAAGTATTTAAAAAACAGAGGGAGATTTTGTCTTGCTATCTATATTGATCTTTAAGCTGATATTTTATTTAAAGAACACCTGAATCCTGATCAAGTCATTTTCTTACTATAAGTCGCTGAGTTTGATTGAGTTGATCCCGAATTAACTTTTAAGATCCTATGTTTGAACTTGGCTTTATGACCCTTACACTGTAATATTTTTAGTAGCAGTATGCAATATTTAAAAAAGAAAAACACATGAACATTTTGCAAATTTTTACTAAAGAAGATCAATTTAATCTTCATCCTTGAAACAGTATTGATATATACATGTATTTAACCTGGGATAGCCACTCGATTTTTACAATGGCGGCTCCCAACTTTTGAAAAGCCCAGTTTAGCGTCCCCTTAAAGAATTCCTCGGGAATAAGTGGGTGGTCACTGGAAAGAAAGGGTATTCAAGAGTGCAACTCTGGTAGAGATTAGAAACTTGAATAAATGGTTGATTTTGTGCTCAAAGAGTGGAAGAGTTGTCTCCAAGTCACGGAGTGCCACGGTGGCGGGGGAGAGATGAATAGGAGGATGCAACTTGGAGTTGGAGTTTAGAAGAGTGTTGAGGTTTTCCAGTGCTATATCTGCTGCCTCTAACTCATGCAACAACCTTGATGATGATGACCTCTTTCTCATTTCGACTGCCTCCCTTAACTTGTGTTGGAGTGGAGTGAAATGGGGAGGAAGAGGTAGAGATGGCATCCTCATGTGCGATGTCTTGAAGGAAAGAGCAGTGACAAGGGCAGCGCAGACCATGATAATGATGCCCTTGGAATGGTTCATGTTGAGGGCAGCTCCTTCAACTCCTGCTCTATCCTCGCGGTCAAGCTTTTCCGCCATTCGCCTCAAAATCGACATGCATTTCTCCAGCTGGGAGTCTCTGCCATTCTTCGTCTTCAGCCAAGACGCACGGGAGGTGCGAGCTCTTTGGAGGGCATGGAGAGAGGGAGTGCGAGCGAGGCCAAGACTGAGAATAGTTATCTGCACACAAGCGTTCTGCTTCCTGATTTCCGCGACGGTGTCCCTCAACAAATTGCACACTTCAAGCAGAAGAAGGATGTCATCCAAATGTGCACCCATCCACTTGCACCCCATGCTCTCCATGTGTATCTTTATGTTTGACAGATTGGAACAACAATTCATCACCACCTCAACTGCTTGAGCAAGCCAATCTCCTCGAAAACATGAGGAAGAAGAACAACAGTCATCCAATCTTTCCACATCAGCTACAAGTGCTTCTGTGAGAATTGGGTCCCTCTGCATTCTGGAGGGCATGCTCTTTGATCTATTATGCTTGTACTTGAGAGGAGTGTGCAAGGCCATAGCTATCCCAAGAGAGGAGAGACGAGAAAGAGAAGGTATGGCAATGCTCTTGCTCATTCTATTGTGTATTGCTCCTTGTGATGACGCTGCTGCTTGCCTGGCCTCCCTGCTTGCCTGTTAACATGATTTATGCAAATCACCATGACATTCACCGCAGGAGACACAAAGAGAGAATCCCGGCTATAGCCAACCACTCGCTGAAAAACAATATGTGGTGTCTCCCAGTCCCACTCTCTCTGGGCCACCCTCACGTGTGGGCTCCAATTTCAATGTGGTGTAAGTGTAATGATGTGGAACCCCACCTTCTGCGCCTCCTTCCCTTTCATGCACATGCTTTCCAACCCCAAAACGTCATGCAACCAACCAATTTGGCTTTCCACAGAATAAATTTATTGACAAATTGTAAGGTGATGCGAATATAGTATTGCGAAAAGGGAATCTCCTGCAGCATGCCACAGCTTTCAGCAATTGCTTCACATAAACGTGCAACTTAAAACACTTCATGAATTATTTCATATGTCAGGTTTTGTCGGTCATTTCAATCAATAATTATTGTTTTCAAATATCATCTTCATCTGAAAAGTGCTCCGCACTAGCTTGCAAGGAAACATGTAAATAAGAAATTTTTTTATAAAAAAGCAGTAGGAAGCTCAGAATAGAAGCTGAAAGCGGACACAGTTGTGTCCTTCAAGTTACTTAAAATAAAGTGTGAAACAGCAGAAAAGATACAGATAATGGAAATGGAAATGGATCTTTTATAGTTCACAATATCAGTCAATCTATTTTCTGGTCTACAGATGGCTTATAGTAATATAGGACTACCCCATACTTCATGTAGGAAGCACCTAACTGTGCTACAAATAAGGCGCACATACCATACCCTATACAGGATTTGAACTTGTGACCTCTCTTTCAAGAATACAAGTTCTCCACCATTAGGCCAACTGAGGAGTACTTAGGCCAACTCAAGAGTAATAGATCAGCAAATAAGACTGTTACACATCTTTTATTCACCACAGTAGTATACACATATATACATACAAACAACTTCAACATCATCCTATAATAGTGCTAATTGGTTTGACAATTGTATTTAAGTGATAGTTAGCTAGAGATTATTGACAGTTAATTAAGACTTGTGACACATGCAAAAAAATTTATGATTTAATCGAACATTTTCCCATAAGGAATAAGGGAATTTGGATGGATTCTTTACATATAGTAAATGCATTAGCCATGTTGACATTTGTGTTATAATACTTTAGCTCTATCTCTTGTGATTGAATATTTTCTATTAAAAAAATATGTTGAGTTTCAATGTGTTTTTATCTTACATGATAAACTGAATTATTTGTCAATTTGATTGAATTTCGATTGTCACACTTGATTGGAGTTGGTCCATCTTGCCTGTGTCTGAAATCCTCAAGAATATTCCTTAGCCAAATAGCTTCATAGGTAGCACTACACAATGCTTTATAATCAGTAGATACTAAAAAATATTTGGTTGTTTCTTATGGCTCCAAGAAACAATGCCTAATCTTATGCTAAATGCATAAGTAGTTGTTGATTTCCAATCAAATGGATTACTTTCCCAATAAAAAATTGCATAACCTATCAATTCAACATTCAAATGGTGAGTAGATTCATTGCAAAAATTTATGGGACCCTATAGATATTAGATGAATCTCTTTAATGCTTTACAATGAGACAAAAGACACTTAGCCATGAATTGGCTAAAGTATGTTGATTGAATATGCAATATTAGGAATTGTAGTGGTCAAGTAGTTCAAACATCCCATCATTTTTTCTATACAATGTCTCACTAACTTCTATAGTACCATTATCACTAGAAAAATTCACATTTTGTTCTAATGGAGTAGATATTGCTTCAAAATCTTGCATATTAAATATTTGGATCAAGTTTTGTGCATACTTACTTTCACTAATAAAGGCATACCATCTTGTCTCCATAGTTCAATTCTTAAACAATAAGACATTTTACCAAGATTCTTCATTTTAAACTCCTATGATAAATCTTTGTTCATTTCATCAATCAACTCTATAGCAGTTCCTATCATGATTAAGTCATCTACATGTAATTAGATCAAAAGAATATTCTCATGTTCATCTTTCTTTCATTATGAATTTGGATAAATTTTACTCTTGATAAACCCTTGTTGAAAGAAGAATTTATCAATTTTTTCATACCATGATCTTGGTGCCTTTTTGAGACCATACAACAATTTCTTTAGTTCATGAATACCAAATGTTCTTTTTCTTTAAGTACAAAGCCTTCATTTTGAACAAACTAGACTTATTCTTGTAAACCACCATTTAAAAATGTTGATTTAACATTCTTTTGATGTAGATCCCAGTTAAAATTAGTAGCAAGTGTAATCATAAGTCTAATAATATTTATTTTAGCAACAATTACAAATGTATCTTCATAATCTATTCATTCCTTTTGTAAATAATCTAGCTTTGAATTTATCAATACTACCATTTGCTTAAACCTAGATTTGACCAACCATTTGTAACCTATAAGAATTTTGTTTGTAATTAATTCAATTAGTTTGTAAGTGTGATTATCCAAAATGGAATCATATTATTCTTGCATAGAATTCATCCATTCTTTATTATTCTTATCTTCTTCAAAATTTTGAGGTTCATCTATAGTCATTACTTGAGCCATTAGAGCATAGTCATTATACTTAGTTCATGCCTTGATTTTCCTCATTAAATTTTTTAATGCTTCACTATTGGATGGCAGTAGCTTCAAGCCTACTTTAATCATGATTTTATTGATCTACAGTATCCAAATTCTAGCTATCTTCTTCAAGTAGTTTTAATGTATTACTTATATTTCCTTTTATTCCTCTTAAATATCATCTACATATTCATAAAATATAACTTCTCTACAAGAAAGCAATTTATGAGTGGTAGGATTATATATTTTGTAGGCTTTATGATTAATACAATAGCTAATGAATATATATTTGATTGACTTAGCATCATGGTTCTTCCTATTTTATTTTGGAATATGATTAAATTTTTTAATTCATTTTTTAAAAAATGACTATATGATTAAATTATTATTGGTATATTAGAATAACCAATTAATATATATGATTAAATTCCTTAAAAATGTTTTATTACCAATGAAATCCTCGTAATGAGTTTTAATTTCTATATATTTAGTTGGGATTCTATTCCAAAAATAAACAACTATACTAGCTTCTTTTATGTGTATTGAATTTTTGTGTCTAAAGCGAAGGGAAATTAAAATAAAAACTCAAACAACACAAAAACACACTCAAGATAAGGCCAAGAAAGGTCAAACCAACATAGTAAGCCTCTTGTTGAATACATTTCCCCAAGATCTTTGATTAGATTTTTGCTCACTAGAAATTTTGGTAGCATAATGATGCTCCAATGATAAATGAAATATATTTTTGATAAATGGTTAAGGGTTGGATATATATGATTGGCATGAAAAGGAATGAGGGATTGAGAGGAGAGGAGATCTCTCAACTCATGACATTGTGCCGAGTGACACAATGAGATGAGTTCAGATGGATAAGGGTTCTATGATGGGACAAGGCTCATGTGACATTGTACCAAGGCCATGTGCTTGATGTGATGTAGAGGGTTGACTCACTTAATCAAGGATTAAGTGTATGCAACCACTTAAAGGGAGATTAGGTGAGGATTAAGATTAGGATTGATGCAACTGGGGTAGTTGGAGGATGTGACACATGAGAGGGATTGAATAAATAAACAGGATTCATTCAATTAATTTATGGGATAAAAGGTGTAAGCAAGGATAAATGTAGAGAAATAATTGAATTGAATTATTTACCTTAGGCTAGGACTTGGGAAAATAGAGAATATTAATAAAATAAAAGAATATTATTTAATTAATATAAATTACTAGGGATTGGATGAAATAAGGATAAATAGACCAAATGTGGTCAATTTTAGGCATCTATAGCTTCAAACCACAAATTAATAGGGAGATTCTTTCCTTTGAACATACTCATCACACTCCACTATTGTTTTGTTTTACTTTCAACCACATCATTTTGTTTTGGACTATGATGAATGGTTTATTTCTTGATAATACCATTTTCATTGCAGTACTTTAAAAAAGATTGAGATGTATTACTCCCCTTGGTTTGATCTTAGAATATTAATATTATGAGTTAGTTTTTTTTCTACCATCATTCTTAATTCTTGAAAAAATTCAAGACTATAGTAAACTAATATGATTAATGATTAGGGAATGATATGATAATAATTATAGTCAATGATTAAGTGAATAATTTTAGTGTCTATAGTATTATTATAGTACAATATATTATAATTCTCTATGTTGAATTTAAATATGGATAATTTTAATAAATTATAAAGACACGTTTAGATAGAAAAGGTAAATCAATCAAATCTTAATCACTATTTTCAAAAGAAACCAATACTACTAATGTGAGGCAAGTGATCATTTATAATTTTCTTACAATTATATGGATTTAAGCTACTTTATCACTCATATCCATCAACAATATATCTCTCTAACACAAGGAATCTACTACATTTTCTATATTATGAGTTTCATTCTTGATGAAAAAGGTGCAACCCTGTAGGTTGTTTACCCATTTTATTTGTCATTGATTGAGTTAAGTTTCATTCTTGATAAATTTCAAATAATTGTAATTCATGTAGAGAAGCCAACAATATTGTAACTTATTTAGTGCCTACACTATAGCATGAAACTCTTTGTCATAAACAAAATGTATCTTATTAGAATAATTTACCACTATTGCTAAAAAAAAAAGGTCTACTCTTTTGATTGAGACTTACTCCTATGGTAGTATAATTTACATCATGTGCAATGCACTCGAAATACTTTTGCAAAGTTTGAGAAATATAGCACCATCTCATAAATGATATTTATTTTTAAACCTCAAAGGTCAAGATGAAATACTTTATCTTTCTCACCATTTGATCCCATATAATGATTTTATCCATGTAATTTCTTGTTCTCTTACCCCATACATCCTTCAACCAAAATGTTGTATGTACTCTCAAACTTGTATGGGAAACCTTCACTTTCCTAGGGTCTTATATGTTGCCATGATTGAAATATTCTTCAAAAAATTTCAACCAATTGGGTTCTAAATTTTTCTATAAGATTGGAAACTCCATCCTTGTTCATTTCATAAGATTACAATATTCTCTTATAAACATCCTCTAGAATGTAGCTAGTTCATGATATACATCTTCATCATCCTATCTTACCTTCTTTTCTCCTTCCTCTTGTTTACTTTCACCATCAAATTTTTCATGAACCCTTACCTTCCTATATCCTTGTCCAATGCATCTATACTCACTTGAACTCATCTTATGGCCTCCACTATCTCACATATCCTACCTATAATGTCCACTATGGTATTAATCTCTACCATTCTTCTCCTTAGAAGTGTCATGCTTCCTTGAATCCCTCTTTCTCATTTTTCCAATCTTGTTTTCTAAAATGACACATGTACTCACAATCATTACTACTAGAACACCTTCCAAACCAAATCAAAATTAAATAAATTCTTTTAGAGAGCTATGACATAATCTAATATCAAATTAGTGGCACCACTTAGCTATTAGTATTATTACAGGTAGTCTAAATCATGGACATAGAGGTGAAGGAGGAGCATTTACATTGTTATATAAAATTTATGCAACTATAATGGAGGTTTTACAAAAAATACTATTATTGAAATCCTTTGTTATGGTTAAGGAAAAAAACATGTATGGATAAACTACCATTAATAATAAACATATGTAAAAATAATTAAATAGTCTTGATTCAATTATGGGTGTGTGCAAGAAGTTGAGTCCACTTTTTGGCCAAAAAGTGGAAGTGTTTTCCCTAATTTTCAGAGTTTGTCTCATTTGACCCAAAAATTTGAAGCACTTAAAGATTGAATCTTAAAAAAAGTTAATAATATGAAATGCAGTACATGGAGTCTAGTTTTCAAATATGTAATTTATTTTAATACCTAGATGATACAAATTGATTTTCAATAGGCATGTCTAAAAACCACTATTTAAAAGTCACTTTTTTTTACCATACCATGCACATGTACGCCATCCATTTTTTGACCTAAATAATTGTGCATTTTTTAATCCTTTTGGGAAAAGATCTATAACACACTAAAGAATGTGAACTATATTTAGAAAAAAAAAATTGGAGTATTTTTTTTTATAATTTTTCATTGGTCATAATTGTTGTTTTCAAAATTCCCCATGTACATCACACATAAGATGACCTAAATTTATCATTTTTTTAACTCTTTGAAATTGAAAAGATTTTTTTGAAGAATGTGCATGATGAGCTTAAAAAATGTTCATAAGTTTGGATATTATGATAAACTTTTAATGCCTTTACTTTTGTTATTTGTGGCTGTTTAAACTCTATTGAAACCTTTTATGGGGATATCCTGTAGCAAAATACTTTCATATTCCTGCAGCTTATTGTGTTGACTTGATTACATTTATTGCCCCGTTGACTCCCTAATTAATTGGTATATTGCATACAATTTTTGAATGATGAAATAGATTTAAATATGTGATTAATGAACGAATATCGTGTATGTGCCATACGCCTTTTCTTTCGCACCTGTTACCTTTTGTTTTGCAGGTTGTTGAAGAATGATCGAGTCAAGCGCAGCCGATCTCGGCCTTGCAGAAAAGTCCATTTCCTACACGACTTCGAGGAAGCTCCGAGGAAGACTCTTTGACTGAAATCGTTGGGAAAGATTTTTAATGACAGTCAATCTGGAAAGAGTGGAGTGCTAGATTCTCTCCGGATTAGGTTGAATGCATAAATTCATTTATGAAGTATGTTCCTTGATTCTGGGATACACTTTACTTCCACATCTTTCTTTGATAGGGTTAGTTAGTTAGTTGCTCTCCTGATTTTAAATAAAGTACTCCTCCTATGCGACTGAGGAGAGGAGATGATAGTTAGAGTAAGATAGAAGCATAGTGATAGCAGATATCATGTAAGAGTTAGTATGATAATAAAAAGCAGAATCTGTTTGACCAGAGATAGAATTTGTTGTTAGTTTTCATATCAACAAAGCAATGTATACCATTCTATTTTCATGAATAAAGTTTGATGAAGTTCTGAGTTCATCACCTGCATAATCAGTTCATGCTTGCTAAGGGGGCCCACTTAGTAAGTATCTGTAGCTAATTAATTAGTTGTTATTTTCTGTTGATCTTTAGTTAGCTTTCATCTTTGAAGTTTTCATACAAACTCAGTCTTGTATTGCTCCTGCAGCATAAGGCCAGTTCATAGTTTGTGTTTCAGTTGTAGCTATTATGATTTCTATTTTAATTAAATCATAGTTGAGTTTAAGAACTTTGCATTACCTTTCTATAGCGTAGATAGAATTCCTTTCTAGTATTTATTTCTGCTAAGTCTTGACTGAAACTAGTTCTTAGTGCATATATTTTGCCACGCCATTTAAAGTATACGTCCCCTAGTTTGACAAGTAAATGAACGTCCATGGAGAGGTATTAGTCACCTGTCAGAATGTCCAATTCCTAGGAAAGGTTTTTCTGTGATTTTCATATCCTTTTATGGGTGCAACCATTTTTGGCACTGTTGCTGGGGATGGCGTCCAGCTAAGAATTTGTCAGAAGTCATTTTTAGCATTAATTTAATTTGTTAGTCAAAAATTTTCAAAATATTTCAAATTATTCATCGTATTGCATGCATAGAAGAAGAAGAGACGCACTGGGAAGGTTCCTCCCTGAAAACCTGTTTATTGAACTACCATTTGACCTAGCTGACAACATTCGAACCTGAGAAAAATCCATTCGCTCTATTATTCCAACAACCAAATATGGCAAATAATCCACCTAATAATCCACCTCCTGCATTTGAGTTTCCCATTGTTCCTCAGATAGATACTAACAATCTTAAAAACATTCCCTCTTCCTTGCTTCCAAAGTTTTATAGCCTGGTTATGGAGGACCCAGAAACTTTTCTGTTTGAATTTGATGTCCTCTGTCGCAGTTATGACTACAACAAAGACACTCATAAATTGAAGTTATTTCCTTCCACCTTGAAGGAAGGAGCTCTTAGATGGTTCATGAGTCTGGGAAGAGGTGTTGTAGATAGTTGGGCGGCCATGCAGATGAAATTCCTTGAAAAGTATAAGGAATATTGTAAGAGTGCCAGCAAAGGTGATGACATATTCTAAATACAGCAGAAGGAGAATGAGAATCTGGAAGATTATATTTCCAGATTTTTGTTTTCACTAAAGAGGAACTCAAACCATACTCTCAACGAGGACTCTCATAAATTACTCTTTCTAAGGGGAATCAATGATTCCTATATAGATGCCCTGGATCTGATGGGAGGAGGTCATATAGCCCAACTGTCTTGGGATGATATAAAGAAAATATGTCTTAACTACTTTCGAGCAATAGTTAAGAAAGGTCAAAGTCATCATGCTAAAGTGGGGAAGTCTTCTTTTGGTGGAGTTTCTCGGATGGAGATAACAAATTTACTGTCTGACTTCAAGCAGAACATCATTAATAATATGGCTACACAACTGGACACCATGCAAGCTCGGAAGAAACATGAGGAAGCTGAGGCAGTTTTGGCTGAGTTCTACCCATACTGCAGACAGAAAAAGCATGACTACAGATGCAAGGTGGTGGCTAATTTAGAAACTAAGCAACTACCTACTGACTTCAAGCCAGTAGAAGGTGATGATGATCAAGTGTTCTTTGTTGCACAAAGGAGACCATGGGCCCAAAGACAAGGTATGCCTCAAGATCCTTTAACTTTTGGTAATCCTTATTCTGGCTATAATAACCAATGGCAACATGCATATGGACCACCACAACCCTGAAATCCACCTCAACCAAGTTGGCCTAATTATCAGAACCCGCAATGGTAATCTCCTCAATGAGGTTGGTAGCAGCCACAAGGGCAATGGACTCCACCTTCAGAAAATTGGCAGCAAAATCCTCAATGGAGAGGTCCACAATAATGGAAAAACTAGTCCCCTGGATTCCTGCAGCTTCCACAGCCACAACCACAGGCCCTCATGCCACCTCCTACAGCAACTGCCACAAATCCCAGCCCTCCAAAGCAAATGCCTATGCCTACCCAGTCGTTGCCAAATCCCAATAATAAGTAACAGCAGCAGCCACAGCAGCCTACGTATCTTGTCGAAGCCAACTAATATCAAGCTTATGCCTTAGATGTTAATGACATTCATTTGAGGTCTGGAACCACTTTACCTACTCCAAAACCCCCTCTAATTACTGAAATATCAGATTCTCCCCTTAAAAAATCTACTGCACCTGCTGATCCTACTAAGCATATGCCTATACCTGATACGGTTTCTAAGGAGCCTGCTTTGCCAAATCAAGACAACCCACCTTTTCCTCAGAGGTTGCAAAGTACTGCATTTAAATCCATGGAAGAACCCACTTTTGACATTCTAAATCAGCTCAAAAATGTACAAATTCAAATTCCCTTATTTCAGGCTATCAAAGATGTTCCTATTTTTGGAAAAGCCATCAAAGAGGCCTGTTTGAAGAAGCCTGGATGGAAGAAAAAGGATCCTCAAACAATTCATGTCTTAGGGAAATTGGCTGATATAATGTTGGGAAATGTAGTCATTCCAAAGTATATTGACCTTGGAAGTCCTGTAGTGTAGATACATATAAATGGCCAAGTTGTAAAAAATGTTTTGATTGATTTAGGTGCTGCCATTAGTGTCATGACAAAGCATACTATGGACTCCTTGAATATTTCAAACATTAGGTCTACACCCACAGTTTTGCAGCTTGCAGATAGCTCCACAGTTAAACCTGATGGGATGGTGGAAGATGTAATTGTCACTCTTGAATCTTGGGAGTACCCTGTTGATTTCACAATATTATCAGTTAAGAAAAATTTAGGAGGGTATCCAGTTATCCTTGGTAGACCATGGTTACCAACTACTGATGCTTTTATAGGATGTCATTCTAGAGATATGACCATTTCTGATGGGCAGTCCACAAAGAAATTAGCTCTGTATCCGCCTGCTAGACCTCAACCAGATTTGTCCCAACCTATTTGGCCAGATGTGGGGGAAGAAACTGAAGAAGCCAATTCCTTGGCTTAATTAATGATGCTTCAAAATGATCCATTCTCACAACTTCAGAGTGAGGATGCCTTGCTTTTCCAAATTTTGTAGTTTAATTCTGATACGGGTAGTTCATCTGATCCAAGTGGCAGCCATCTACAATATTTTCTACAACAACCAAATTCTGAGAGTTCACTGCCTAAACTTCCTATAATTTTTCATAACCTGCTTCCATAAGAGGTACAAACATCACCTATAGATTCTATGAGTAATCTCACAAAGCAGATAGAATTGTCTCCAGGTTATTGTTTGAATGCCAATAGCAAGTTGTCACAATCTCAAAAGGTTGACTTATTAAAAATGCTATACGAACAACATAAAGCTTTTGCATGGGAATATGGGGACGTGCAAGGGATAGATCCTCGAGTTTGTACTCATAGGATCTATATTAAAGAAGATTGTTTATCAGTTAGACAACCTCAAAGAAGAGTAAATCCAGCACTTAGAGAAATAGTTAAAAGTGAACTTCAAAAGTTGCTTGATGCTGGTTTTATTTATCCAATCTCTGACAGTCAATGGGTTTCTCTATTATTCATTGTCCCTAAGAAAGGTGGAAAATGGAGAGTGTGTGTAGATTACAGAGAGTTGAATAATGCCACTAAAAAAGATCACTTTCCATTACCTTTTGTAGACCAAGTACTAGACTCATTGTCTGGGAAAAGATATTTTTCATTTTTGGATAGTTACAGTGGGTACAATCAAATAAAAATTGCCCCTGAAGATCAAGATAAGACCACTTTTACCTGTCCATGGGGAACATTTGCTTATTCGGTCTTACCTTTTGGTCTATGCAATGCGCCAACAACATTTCAGAGAGCAGTAATTAGTATCTTTGCTGATATATCTCATGAATGTATGGAGATTTATATAGATGATTTCACTACCTATGGAGTCACATTTGAAGAAGCACTGGTGAATTTAGAAAAGGTATTGAAAAAGTGCAGAGAGAAAAATATGTCTCTAAACAGCAAAAAGTGTTTTCTAATGATGGAAGAAGGTATTGTTCTAGGTCATCATGTTTCACAGAATGGAATTCAGGTTGATCCTGCTAAAATTGAAGTAATTCAAAATTTTCAAACTCTTGCAAGATAAAAAGATGTCAGAAGTTTCCTTGGCCATGCAGGGTATTATAGAAGGTTTATAAAAGATTTCAGTAAAATTGCAAGCCCATTTTATGTCCTATTAACAAAGAATTCTCGATTCGAGTGGACAAAAGCCTGTGAAAAATTTTTCTTGCAACTAAAGGACTTGCTTACTAAAGCCCCTATTCTTCAAGGTCCAAAATAGAATTTTTCTTTTCACATACATGCTGATGCCTCTGATTTTGGTCTAGGAGCAGTATTAAGTCAAAAAGAAAATTCAATTGAGCATGCTATCTACTTTATCAACAAGAACCTTCAAGGTCCTGAGCTCAACTATACTGTCACAGAAAAGGAGTTGCTTGCAGTAGTGTATGCTTTGAATAAATTTAGGTATTATGTCACAGGTTATTAGATATTTGTCCAGACTGACCATGCAGCAATTAAGTATTTGATGAACAAACCTACCATTTCTGGTAGATTGGCACGATGGCTCCTGTTGTTACAAGAATTTGACATTACAATCATTGACAAATAGGAAGAGCTAATATTGTAGCTAACTTTTTATCAAGACTTCAATCAGCTGCACCTATTGAACATGAGGTCATTGCTGATAGGTTTCTAGATGAACACTTATTCTCCATTGTTGCACATACTCCATGGTATGCAGACATTGCCAATTATCTAGCAGCAAACAGGATACCAGCTCACTTTTTCTCAAAAGAAAAGAAGTTATTAATAGAGATAAGTTTTAATTTTTCATGGATTGCAAATTGTCTATTTTATACTAGACCTAATAAAGTGATGCGAAGATGTGTAAGAGAAGATGAGACTTATGATATCTTGCATGCTTGCCATGATGAACCATGTGGAGGACATTTTGTAGCAAAAAGAACATCAATGAAGGTTCTTACAATAGGGTACTACTGGCCAACATTACACAAAGATGTTGTGGCCTATACAAGGAAATGTGACAGATGCCAGCGTATGGGAAGACCAACTAAGTCAGATGAAATGCCACTATATATGTAGGTCATAGTTGCCCCTTTTGATAAATGGGGGATGGATTTTGTGGGACCAATCGATCCACCATCAAATGGCAAGTCATACATTCTAGTTTACACGGACTATGTAACAAAATGGGTCGAGGTAAAAGCTATAACTCATGCTCGGGATAACAAAGTTGCTGAGTTTCTGTATGAACAAATTTTCACTAAATTTGGAGTTCCCAGAGAGCTTGTAACTGATCAGAGAGCTTAATTCACATCGAATCTGATCACTGCATTAATTAATGACTATAAGATCAAACATAGGAAGTCTAGTCCCTATCATCCTCAAGCCAATGGTTAGGCGGAGGTAACAAACAGGGAAATTGAGGTGATCCTCACAAAGATAGTGTAGATCCATAAAAAAGATTGGAGCAACAGACTTCTTGAAGCAGTTTGGGCTTACAGAACTACATGGAAAACAACAACTGGGTTTACACCTTTTGAGCTACTTTATGGGAAAACAACCATATTGCCCATAAAATTCAAACACAAAACTTTGTGGATAGCTCTTGAGCTCAATATGGAAATATCTGAAGCATAGAAGGACCGTCTCCTATAGCTAAATACTTTGGATGAGATTAGAAAAGCCGCCCTGCAGCATACAGAAGCAATCCAACAGCAAAGAAAAAAATGGCATGATCAACACATCAAAACTAAGAGATTTTCTGCTAGTGATTGGCCTCTGTTATATGATTCCAGATATCAAGAGAACCAGGGTAAGCTCACAACACGTTGGCTTTGCCCCTATGAAGTTGAAACTGTGTTCGATAATGGAGCTGTACAACTGGTGACAATTGATCCAGTCCGTTTCAAATTGCTAGTTAATGGCCACCGACTCCGGTTGTACCATAAACCAGTCTCAAAGGAAGAATTCATGCAGCAGTTCATTCAGGTTCCTCCTACAGCTTCACCATAATTTTAAAAAAAGCGTGCCCATGATAAAGGTTTTCTTTTTTTAAAAAAGAAACCCCTTTTTCTCCATTCTCATTTATCGCCCCCACCTCATTTCTTTATCTTCCATCCATCCATCCCATCTGTTTGTTCCATCCATTCATCTCATCCGCCCACGTCACCCATCCACCTCATCCATCTGCATCAACTTTCATTATGATATCAATCCCAACTGTCAATTCATGCAAGTGTCATCATCTTTCTTCACACATACATGCACATATCAAAGGTACGCCATATCTTTTGTTATCACATATTTGATTTATTTTATTCTATTCATTTACTGCTATGCATGTATCGATCATTATTACCCGATTTTCTGCCTATTCTTTAGTACATGTGAGGACACATGCCATACTTTAAGTAGGGGACGGGATAATCCACCTTTTAAAAACCTGTCTTTTTGCTACTACCATAACTACGCAAATAACCTTTCTTTAATAATTTTCTAGTACTTTCCAAATATCATCACATGTCCTTCTTTATTGCATGTCTTTCTTATAAAATACGATTAAGATTGCTTGTTTAAAAAGCTCATTTTTGGAAAAGAAAAGAAATGTGATAGCACGATAGAAGAAAAACTAGAGCAAAAAGGGAAACAGAGAATTTGAATCTTCAGCAAGGAATTGAGTTTAGCTACGAGAAATTGTGAATATGGGTGGTCAGTTGGTACGATATGAGCCTGTAGCTCATGAACTATTATTGCAAAATCCTCAAATAGTCCACGCATTCAGCCTCTGTGGATGGTTAAATTACTTTTTGAGTTTAAATGATTTTGATGAGGAGGCTGCTGGAGAATTTTTGAGAACCCTTTCTGAAGGGGAAGCCACCATATGGGGTCTAACGGTTGTTGCAAATGAAGACATAATTGCTGAAGTAACTGGGCTTCCAGCCATTGGAGAAAACTTTTCTTTAGACGCTACAGCTGCAAGGGCTGAGTTTTTAGTGCCCACTAATGGACTTTTGGAAGTCTCCAAGTAGGGATGCAAGCACGTATCATTGCCTCCTCCTTATTCAGAGTATGCTGCTTACATAATTAGGTATTTAACCTATGAAGGTCATTTCTCCTACCTGCATTCTCATCATTTTAAATTATTAAGCCATATGAGGCATGGGTTAGTTGTAAATGTTTTGAATTTTCTATTAAAATTTTTAGAACAAAGTGCCCACAGAACCCAACAGGGGAAAGATAATTTTGTTACTCACCATGGCCTTATTAAATTACTGATTGAACGCTCTTTAAGAGATGTCGCACCTCTTTCCTGGCAACAATTTGTTGCCCAAAACAGCTTGCAAATTCCATAACCCCCTAGGGTACTTACCCCACGGCCTTAGAAAAAGAAGAAAGAAATTGTGTCTACCAGTAGAACAGGGCAAGGGTCATCTACTCATGTAGTACCTGGTCCTGCAACTTTCATGCCTGAATCATCTGCTAGGGTACAAACTAGGTCTGCCACTAGGAGAGAGAAAGGAAAAACTAAGGCAGAAGGGTCCCCAGAATCTGACCCTCGTTCACAGAAAAGGAAATGTCCTTCTCCTGCAGCATCATCCCCTACAGCCGTCTCTCCTACAGCAACACCTGTTGCTATCACCAGTTCACCATCATCCTCCGGTAGGGCAGAGCCCTCTAAGCAGACAAGAAAGAGGAAGGCTACCAGAACACCTCCTGCAGCCACATCAGTGCCAAGAAGAGTTTCCACAAGAAAACAATCTAAGACCTCCCCTGCTTCACCTCAACCATAGGTTATTGTAATTTCAGAAGGGTCTGTTGAGTCTGAATTTAATGTTTCTCAAAATGTGTCTAAAAATGCCGCTCAAAGTTCATTTGTTCCTAAAGAGGAACAAGTTGAAACAAAAGAAATGGAGCATAATGAGCAAGGGTTACCAAATATGGATGACTTGGCTACTGCTGCTATGCAGTTTTCGGAGGAAGCACAAACTTCTCCTCTACAGCAACAAGAATTCATCTTACAGCAAGAGCAGGAACTAACTAAATAATTGAATGTGCCTAGTGAAGTTACATTTCACCCTACAACTTGTAAAGCCATTGTTCTTTATAAGAAAATATTTTTAATTGAGTTTATGGAATATGTCAAAGCTAACTGGGAAACAGTTACATTGTAAACCCTGACTTTCTAACACATAGCCCAGACTGACATGCAGCAAAGTCTATGGGAAGTAGAAAGGAAGAAATTGGAAAAGGAAATTGAAAGTCAAAAATAGGAAATTGCTGAGTTGAAAGAAAAAATGGACGAAATGTTAAAAGTAATTGGTCAGATTATGGAATGTAGACCACCACCCAGAGTTTATGCTTTGTGCCTTAAAGAATAGTTCTTATGGTTCCAATTGTTGAGAATTTCTAGAAACCAAGATCTTATACTTCATACTACCAAAGAATTTTATGAAGCATACCAGGCAGTCCCAAATTGGTTAACAAATTCTCTGTGTGAATTCTATTTACATGGCTTTTTAATTCCATTTGAAACAAAATGAAATCCTCTTCTGTATATTGGTGATATTCATTTGAAAGCATTTATGTCATGGACATCAAATGAGGCGAATTATGGCAGGCAGTGGGAAACATATGAGGAAGCTGAGAAAACTAAGCCTGTTCCATTACACTCTCAAAGTTCAAACCCCCATGCAATTTTGAAAGACTGGTTTGCTCTGACATATGGCATTAATAATGTTACAGCTAGAGAGAAAATATTTTATATCAGGAAACAAGTATATGATGAATTTCAGGCACAGCCATATTTGTTTTGGAGACTGGCATATACTAGAAGTGATAAAAGATGGGAAAGATTAACTATTGGATTAAGAAGATCAGAACCTCACAGTCCCTTAAATTTTACAGCAGCTCTTAAAAGATCAAGCAGATATACACAATTGGGACTTCAAAAGAGATTTGAACTATGGTTGCCATCGACATTCAGACCTCCTCTGCTAATGTGGCCCCTCTATCCTCACCAGGCTACAAATCTCAATGATGATTTAGAAGACCGAAGGTATGAAAGGTGCCATGATTTCAGGGGATTTTATTACAGGTTTGGAAATCCATTTCAGAGTCATGCATCAACCACTGACTTCAGAGAAACCACCAGGAAAGTTAATGTTGGAGGACCAACATTGGGTTAAGTAGGGGGCAGAATGATGAGCTTAAAAAATGTTCATAAGTTTGGATATTATGATAAACTTTTAATGCCTTTACTTTTGTTATTTGTGGCTGTTTAAACTCTATTGAAACCTTTTATGGGGATATCCTGTAGCAAAATACTTTCATATTCCTGTAGCTTATTGTGTTGACTTGATTACATTTATTGCCCCGTTGACTCCCTAAATAAATGGTATATCGCATACAGTTTTTAAATGATGAAATAGATTTAAATGTGTGATTAATGAATGGATATCATGTATTTGCCATACACCTTTTCTTTCACACCTATTACCTTTTGTTTCGCAGGTTGTTGAAGAATGATCGAGTCAAGCACAGCTGATCTCAACCTTGCAGAAAAGTCCATTTCCTGCACGACTTCAAGGAAGCTCCGACGAAGACTCCTTGACCAAAACCGTTGGGAAAGATTTTTAATGACAGTCAATCTAGAAAGAGTGGAGCGCTAGATTCTCTCTGGATTTGGTTGAATGCATAAATTCATTTATGAAGTTTGTTCCTTGATTCTGGGATACACTTTACTTCCATGTCTTTCTTTGGTAGGGTTAGTTAGTTAGTTGCTCTCCTTATTTTAAATAAAGTACTCCTCATGTGCGAGTGAGGAGAGGAGATGATAGCAAATATCATGTAAGAGTCAGTATGATAATAAAAAGTAGAATCTGTTTGACCAGAGATAGAATTTGTTGTTAGTTTCCATATCAACAAAGCAATGTATACCATTCTATTTTCATGAATAAAGTTTGATGAAGTTCTGAGTTCATCACCTGCATAATCAGTACATGCTTGCTAAGGGGGCCCACTTAGTAAGTATCTGTAGCTAATTGGTTAGTTGTTCTTTTCTGTTGATCTTTAGTTAGCTTTCATCTTTGAAGTTTTCATACAAACTCAGTCTTGTATTGCTCCTGTAGCATAGAGAATCCATCCCTGTGCCTGTTCCTGCAGCATAAGGCCAGTTCATAGTTTGGGTTTCAGTTGTGGCTGTTATGATTTCTATTTTAATTAAATCATAGTTGAGTTTAAGAACTTTGCATTACCTTTCTATAGCATAGATAGAATTCCTTTCCAGTATTTATTTTCGCTAAGTCTTGACTGAAACTAGTTCTTAGTGCATATATTTTTCTGCACCATTTAAAGTATACATCCCCTGGTTTGACAAGTAAATGAACGTCCATGGAGAGGTATTAGTCACCTGTCGGAATGCCCAATTCCCAGGAAAGGTTTTTCTATTATTTTCATATCCTTTTATGGGCGCGACCAGTGCACATATAATTTATGAATATTTTAATAAAAAAATATTAAAATAATAAAAAACTTTGGTATTTCAAGTCTATGGACAAGATTCATAAAAAAATATTTGAAAAATAGAAAAAATAATCCAATTGTATAAAAACCTATATACTTGGTCTACACATTCTCATCTATAATGGGTTTTAATTTCATCAAAAAATTCTCCAATAAATGTCTAGACATATGTCCAAAGCCACTCTCTTCTAGTAACACTTCAAGTTGCAAGTCAAAAGCTAACGTTCGATTCCCCAAGCCCTTTTTTTGACTTAAGACCCATAGAAAACACTAGGCCAAAATTAAAATTTTTAGAAATGGGATCCCATTTGTTGTTTTTTAATTTTAAGCCTTTATGAAATGGGATCCCATTTCTATAAAAAGTAATCCCATTTAGAAAAAATGAGATCCCATTTTTGGCTCAGGATCTCAAAGCGAAATAGGATCCCATTTGCTAAACAATGAGATCCTATTTTGTTTTTCCCAATTTTGGGTTTTTGGCTGTCCAAAACTTCCATGAGAAGTGGAATCATCTTCTTACTTTTACCCTTATAGTTGAATATATAGTGTAATTAGTCTTCAATGTAGATAAATAAAATATATTCAAATTGGATTATAGAGATTATAAAATAATAATTTTAACCTTCTTGTATTTGCAATTTGAAAATATGTTTTCTTACATTGAATTTGTAGTCACACCAAAAGGATAAAATACCTAAAATAATAACTTTCTTCTTATTAATTTCTTTTTATTTTGAAGTGGTAACTTCCTCATTAGAGCTCCATAATTCTACTCTATTCCCCCTTTTCTCTCTGCTATCCTTATTCTTTACTCCCTCTCTTATTGTCTTCAATAAGTCTCCCAAAATATGAACATTTAACAAACCTACTTCTTGTTTAGGTGCCAAATTTTTTCATGAGTGTAAATATTACTCAAATGGAACTCCATTTTCATAGAGATATCACATCTAATTTTCCTTCCCAACATTGATGTATATTTATTATAATTTTGAGAGATTAGTATATTGGCTTTTCTAACCAAATGTTTCCAAATATTTTGAATTTTGAAATTAAAAAAAAAATGATTATAAGCAATAAAGTAGAAGGAAAAAAGTAGCGAAAAATTATTTGATCATGATGACCCTACATCATATTCCATATGTTATTTAATTTTATTGCCCTTATGATGTCCTCTTCTCACATTAGTCTTATAATCTTTCAATGATATAGTCATTCTATATTATAGTTCTGTCCATCTTTGATGTTTATAAGATGTTGCATGATGCTTAATGTGATGTAAATGAAGATGAATTTATGTTTCTTTCAAATAATTCATTCAATAGTCTTTATGTATGGGTGATCCCACAATACTGGTTTACAACTTTTGGCCAAAATAGACACTAAAATATTTTTTTCTAACTAAATCTTCAACTAAATCTTCACTTTCGGGCACTTATAGCGGCTAAACCATGAGGAATTTGAAGATGATGCAAACTGATTATTTGTGACATTTTTTCTATAGATTCTAAATATATTTTTTTAAAAAAATTTGGAATCAGATTGCACTTCTTTTTCCATCTCTTTCGAAAACTAGTTTTTTTTTCAGTAAACAACATTTTTAAGGAGTGACACATACTATATTATGCATAACATTTTTTCCATGGAAATTTTTTGTTTTTTTGGAATTTAGATTTGTAACTACGATATATAGTGTTGCCAATTGGTTTCATAGTGTTTTATTGAATATTTTTTCCTTAACCAAGTTTTGAAGTCAAACCAGTTACAAATTAGACATAGGCAGACCATATAATGCATAACTTTTTTGTATGTATCAAAATTCAATCTTTTTTTGTTGGATCAAAGACTTCGATATCTGGTGCACTCATATTTTTCAAATTTTTTTTGATAATCTACTATTTTTCCACATGTGCAGAACAAAGAGCTTGATTTTTGGTGAAAAAACTATGTTTAATCAAACTAAAAAAATTAATTCATAATAAAACCAAAACATATTAAAATTATATTCATTGGATAGCTCATTTTGAGGACTACCATCATCTAGTTGGGTTTGTGAAGTATACTCCATTTTCATCCTCAACCTGAGCTTTGAAGCGCAAAATTTTGGACTTTTTTGGTGTCTGAGGGGGTGAAGGGGGGAAAAGGGCGATTCGAGCGAACCCCCTTTCCACAAGCCTTTACTTTGGCTATTTTTTGATAATGGTGGGCCCCATCATTAAATGGGTTCACTCGAAAGAGGGTTCTATTGAACCCCTTTTGGGTTTGCTCGAACCAAAAGTTTGTTCGAACCCTCAAAAACTATTTTTCTTCACATGGGGTCATTTTTTGCAACTTTTCCTTCCTCACTAGAATTGTAAACCACTTTTGTGGGTTTACCCATATATTAATAATTAATTTGTGCATATTAATTTTTTTTTAACATTATAATATTTAATAATATTAACTAGAAATATTGTCCTCTCTTCTTCAAAATTATTGAAAAGAAGTTATATGAGATGTTGACTGATATTCTTGATATTTATTGATTTGTTTCCTCATGATTGAAAGTCCAAGGATATTTGTGATTTGGTTCTCTTGAATTGAATAAAAAAAAGCTTACTATTACCGAAAATATTGATTGTTAATTGTTTTAAAAATTTGAAACAATCATAAGTGTTCATATTTTATATGTAATATTAAACCTTGTATTTATTTATTCTTTTAATAACATTTTATAAAGAATATTTAAAATTAAAAAAAACAAACTTAATGAAAAAAAATTACATTTAAAAATTAATATTTTATTCTATTGTTTTAAAATTCTACATTATAATTGACTAGAGGAATAAAAAATTGCGAAGCTACTTACTAACATATAGAATGAAATCTCTTCTACACTAATTGCATTCTAGACTAAAACGTTTTCAAACATTCTAAAAAAATATTCTATTAGTTGTTGGACCAAAGATCTATCATCTTAGATAAGGTGAATATAAGGCATGCTAAGTTGTAGGCCGATATTGACAAGGATAATGAATAGCTTTCTGATTGTAGTATTGGTGATATAGGGTAGAACAGTAAGGATATGCGAAAAAATCAAACAAATAGCTATAATTAACGGTTTTTCAGGATTGAACTGAGCATTGGATGAGAGAGAATGAAATTGCAGCTAAATTTAAATAAAACTTTCTTGATGTTTATATTTAAGTTGATATTTTATTGAAAAACACCTTAATCATGATCAAGTCATTTTCTTATTATAGGTCGCTGATTTTGATGAAGTAGATCTGAGTGAACTTTTAAGATGCTAAGTTTGAACAGAGGGTTCATTCATGGCATTTTGACCCTTATAGTGTAACATTTTTATTAGCTGTATGCAACATTGTGAGAATTCAAACAAATTAAAATGGTGACCAATGTTTTGTATATTTTTGCATAAAGAAGATCAATTTAATCTTCATTTTTAAATATCATTGCTATATACATGTAAGTTGCCTGCCAGAAACACTTGATTTTAGCAATCGAGGCCCCAAACTGTTTAAAAGACCAATTTGGCGGCCTCTTTAAGAATTCCTTGGGAGTAAGTGGGTGTTCACTGGGAAGAAAGGGTGTTCAAGAGTCCAACTCTGGTAGAGACTAGAAACTTGAATAACTGGTTGATTTTGTGATCAAAGAGTGGAAGAGCTGTGTCCAAGTCATGGAGTGCCACAGTGGAGGGCGAGAGATGAAGAGGAAGGTGCAACTTGGAGTTGGAGTTTAGAAAATTGTTGAGGTTTCCAAGTGCAATATCTGCTGCCTCTAACTCATGCAACAACCTTGATGATGATGACCTCTTTCTCATTTCGACTGCCTCCCTTAGCTTGTGTTGGAGTGGAGTGAAATGGGGAGGAAGAGGTAGACATGGCATCCTCATGTGCGATGTCTTGAAGGAAAGAGCAGTGACAAGGGCAGCGCAGACCATGATAATGATGCCCTTCGAATGGTTCATGTTGAGGGCAGCTCCTTCAACTCCTGCTCTATCCTCGCGGTCAAGCTTTTCCGCCATTCGCCTCAAAATCGACATGCATTTCTCCAGCTGGGTATGTGTGTCATTCTTCCTTTTCAGCCAAGAGGCAAGCGAGGTGCGAGCTCTTTGGATAGAATGGGAAGAGGGAGTGAGAGCAGGGCCAAGACCACGAATGGCTATCTGCACACAAGCGTGCTGCTTCCTGATTTCTGAGATGGTGTCCCTCAAGATATTACACACCTCAAGCAGAAGAAGTATGTCATCCAGATATGCGTTCATCCACTTGCTCTCTATCCTATCCATGTGTCTCTTTATGTTTGACAGATCGGAACAGCAATTCACCATCACCTCAACTGTTTGGGCAAGCCAATCTCCTCCAAAACATGAGGAAGAAGAACAGGATTCCTCCAATCTTTCCACCGAACCTGCAACTGCGTCTGTGAGAACTGGGCCCCCCTGTAGCCTGGAGGGCATGCTCTTTGACCGATTATGCTTATACTTGTGAGGAGAGCGCAGGGCCATAGCTACCCCAAGAGAGGAGAGACGAGAGAGAGAAGGTATTGCAATGCTCATGCTCATTCTATTGTGTATTGCTCCTTGAGTCGATGCTGCTGCTTGCTTGGCCTCCCTGCTTGCCTATTAATATGCTTTATACAAGTCACCATGAGTGGGCACCGCAGGAGACACAAAGAGAGCATCTCGGCCATAAGCATCTGCTTTCTGAAAAACAATACGTGGTGTCCCCCAGTCCCACTATTCCTGGGCCACCCCCACGTCTGAGTCTTCAACTCGATGTGGTATAAGTGCAATGATATGCAACCCCACCTTCTGCGCCTCGTTCCCATTCTCGCACATGCCTTCCCCGCCAAAAAACCATGTAACCAACCAATTTCGCTTTACACAGAATAAATTTATTGACAATTTGTAATGTGAAATGCGAAAAGGGAATCACCTGCAGTATGCCTCATCTTTCGGCAATTGTTTGACATAAACGTGCAACTTAATGCTTATGGATTACTTATTTTCATATGCCAGGTTTTGTCGGTCCTTTGCATCGGGAATCAATATTTTTAAATATCATCTTTGTTTGGAAGAGTATCCCCTTCTAGCTAGCAAGGAAACATGTAAATAAAATAAATTTATAAAAAATAGTAGGCAGCTCGTTCGAGAAGCTGAAAGCACGACAAGCATCAACGTAGCATGGACAGCAATTCAAGAGCATTGCGGCAGTAAATTGTGATCAGAGATGCATTCTGTATATGAAGAAGATCAATTCAATGTTGATGTGTACATGAATATTGCATTTCGGTGTGTACAACCTTAATGTTTTAAAAAACAAAAGCTTTAATTGATAACTTTATATTATCATTTAAATTTACTTTTTGTTTAATATTAATTTTGAAACAATAATAAACGAGGAAAATAAATGATTGATAGTTATTTTAATTAAGGTATTCTAGTAAAGTGATAGTTTTTGTTTTATTTTAATTTTAAATAAATAGTAAAGGTAGGAAAAATGGACTAGTGGTCAATATTAAATTTAAGGTATTTATTGGCTTAACATTTAATGTATTGTGGTTTAGGACTTTATTTTTATCATATTTTTTTTCTAGAATTTTTGTTGTGATCAATGATTTGGGAACTTTGATGTTAGTTCAATTGATCTTCCTTTGTTGGTTGGAGAATAAATTAGTTAGTTAGTGCAAATATAAGAAGGTAAACACTCTTTTTTCATGTCAGCGGATGTTGGTGGGTCCCTCCTTATAGATAGGGGAAGTTTCCTCATTTTAGTTTTACTAATTTGTCAGAGTGGAGTGATATTGAACCTTTATTACATGTGCTTGATTCATAGCCTCAAGAGTGGGAGAGTGACAATCTTCTCTTAAACTAAATGGGATCCAATTGTTTATGGGATAATTAGAATAATCACAATACTCTTTATAGGCTTGAATACTTAGTCTTTTATTATTATGTTGTTATTGTGATTTTATGATTGCATTATTAATTTATGCATATGAAATCCATTCATGCACTTGATAGTTGGAATGAAGGTAAATATATGTCAAGAGAGTATCAATTTTATATTAATGATAATTGCACAAATTCTTTAAAGTTTTTGTAAGGATATTTTGAGATATTTTGTATCAATTTGTGTACTAGGAACATCATATTCATCAACATATCATATGGTTAGCTAATTGTACATTCACAATTATAGAACTCATAGGTTTTTTGGGTTAAGTATGATGCATAAGATGAGTGGTATTTAACATATGTGGAATTTCTCTAGGTTTGGTCATCAAAAGAGGAGCATGATGGTTTAGGAGAAAGTACTAAAATAGCCTTAACATGAAATTAGTTAATGTACAAAGATAATACAAAGTTGATAGGTGGATCATTCGTCATCAAATGGTGTAACTCTACAATAGGTCTAGGTCATAAAATTAATTCTTCATTTGATATATTTTTATGGTTGATAGAAAAGGCTAATATTATAAATATTGAAGATTGTCCTACATTAACAAGATCAAGTGATTTCAACTCTTTGAGAAGCTCAATGTAGATTCACAAACTATTCATAAAAGGTGGATGGTATTCTTTGGTTCTTCATATATATAAATATTATTTGAAATTAGGATGATTCAAAATAGTGGGTTGATTAATGGTGTTATAGAACTTTTATCCCATTTAAGATGTATTTATTTCTAGGAGCAATGCAAATCATGTAGATGGAGTCATCAATTGAAGTTGACCATATATTAGATCTCGTTCAACTATCTATCAAGGAATGTAGATCTGAGTGGTAAGTTGTATCATTGTCAATTTGTCACATTTTTATCATTTTGCCTCTGCTCAATCGAGGGTAAACTCTCGTTGACATCATCATAGTCATACTGGAGGTAGAAATACCAAAACAGGGTTTGACTCAGGAAAGACCTTATACGACACAATAATTTCTCCTCTTCCTTATGTGTAGATTACAAATCTAAAGTGAATTGGAAAAGGATTGAAGATTTAATTGCTCAATAAAGCATTCAAGTCCTATAAGTCAAAAAATTAAGGAAAGTGGAATATATCGGCAATAAACAAAGTTCCAACACTTATTCTAGAGGAGAACCTATAGATAGAGACCAATTGAGATCTAAATTATGATTCTAAGTATTTTCACTTTTAGGTCTAGAGTACCCTATACCCCTATCTAGTCATTTCAAGCTTAGATTTATATGTCATATTTTTCTGTGTCTACACTGTACTCTTATAAACTCTAGTTTTGGTTTTTAGTTCTATATGTTCTAGAAATCATCTCTATTTTTTGCATTTTCATAGTTAACCTAGGTATATCCTCATACTGTCAAATTAAATGAATTAGTATTCAATTAATCACTATCAACACACACATTTTCCCAAAAGGATTGAAATCCTGATCCACCATTCTAGCTCTTCCATTGAGGTTTGTAACCAAGTAGGTGTTTGAGATTAATTTTAGTCCATTCCCTTGTGATATTGGAAGAAATGTGATTTAGACCATAGACCATGTTTTTCTACATCACAATAATAAAAAAATATGAGAAAGCCTTTAAGTAATTTTATCAAATAGTTCTTGAGCATTATCCATGCTCTATATTTTGTGCTTCTTTTCCTCTATATATCCCTTGAAAACTTCAATAAGGGTTACACCATATTTTACTAATATTATAACTAATTTTTACTTATAAATATCATACTATAGGCTTGATTTTTGTAAGTATTCAATTTTATGTATTATAAAATGTGTGTTTATATTAATTAAAATTTCAAGATCACCATCTCTATAATAAAATCAACATTTATTTTTCTCCTGAATAGCTATGTTGGATTTTAGATAAGACTTCATTAAGTTTGGCATTATAATGTGGTATGCTTTAGTTGGCTATATTATTTGTATTTTCTAGTGGTATTTCATATTTGATTCTTTCTACAAATATTTACACATTAATGCATCTATGTTCATATAAAAGTAGTCTCTTACATTTTAAAACTATTTTTTCAATAATTTTAGCTAAAATAATTTATGAATTGGTCTAATAATAAGTATTTTAGGCTTTAAAATTATTTTAAATTTTGATATTTTTATCAATTTTAGTGACACATATCAATAGAGAGGCTAGTAAATAAATCTTAATCACTATTTTTCATGAGTAGTCAATATTGCCAATGTCAAATCAGTGAGTTACTAGATTTTTCTATGAACTTTATGGCTTTCACCTACTTAATCCCTCATCTCCAACATTTTTTTGCTCTAGCTAAAGCCATATGTTACCTTTTCTATAATCCCACTTTGATTCTTCATTAGAAAAGCATAAAATTGTAGGAACTTCTCATATTTCATTTATCACTATTTGAGTTTAGTTTGATTCTTACTAATTTACAAATGATGGAAATCCATGTAGTGAATGGATTGCTCTGAGGCTTATAATATTGCAACTTCTCTCCTTCCTAAACTATAGCATAAAAATCTTGGTCATAAAAAATCTTCTTCTTGGCATCATTCAATTTTTTACTAGAATAAACTATAAATCTACAAATTTTTAATTGAGAACAATTCCTACGGGTGTACCATTGGCATCGTAAATCCACATGAAATATTTTTCCAAAATTTGAGAAATATAACACCAACTATTTGGTGATCTTATTTTTCTAAGTCTTTGAGCTTAAGATTATATGATTTTTGTTGAATTGAACTCTTTCCCATATCTTCTCATGGTCTCATTAGTAGGCATATATTTTGTTGTAGAAATTTTGATATTTGGTGTAGTGTAGGAAAAAGTATCTATTTTTTGCACTTAATTTGGGAATTAATATTAATAAAAATACTAAATTATGCCTTAATTTAGTGTTGTAATATGTATTTTACGTATTCACATTAACTTTAGGGCCTTTTAATTAAAAGTGACTTAATTGTGCCTTATTTATGGTGTTGTAAGGTGTGCCTTTACACTTTCACACTAATCTAGGGATTTATTAATTAATTGAGGTTAATTATCCATTAAATGGCCCCTTTAATTAAAATCCAAGGCTAATTAATTACAATTTTTGAAGGGTAAAACCTGAAATTCACCAATTCCATAACATAACACTTAACATTAGAGAATGTGTGTCCTAGGTAAGTAAACTAGGATCCATTCGCCCAAGGGTGAATGGGTCCTCATTTAGAACTATGACCTAAATTTCAAATATGTTTTTGGTGGTTTTTCAATGATTTAAAATGTGTATTCACATGTTGGCTTGTGTTATTTGAATTTTGAGAATTTATACTAACATATGTATAAATAAAAAGTCATTTCACTATGTTTCACCTAGCAAGTTTGATCTAAGAATCCTAAGATTTCACAAGAGAATTACAAGAGTAATTCAAGAGCATTTTTTAGGCATTCAAGGGTAGATTTATTGAATATTATTATAGCAATCAAGATTCCATTATCATGTGAAAGTATTCTTGCATCATGCATGTTATTCGAGATAATATGTTGATGTATTGTTCAAGATCCATTCAAGTATATCAAAGCAATTGTTTCAAATCAAGTTTCATGATCAAGATCCACATCCATTGAAGCCATTTCAGGCAAGTTATAGATCCATATTCCAATGTCAAACAAATTTTTGGTGAGTTGTGACATTGCATTTTTCATTCATTATTCCTTCATGCTATTTTATTTCATTATAAGTTTTAATTACTGTTGAGATTTCATACCCACTTTAATGTCCCATCATTGATAACTGATCTAAGAGATTCCCCATGGGCCATCTTGCATGTTTTCTCCTTGAAGTTTCCTAACTTTTGTTAAGTTCCAAAAATTTTGGGTTTTCGGGCTACCTCTTACTCACTTCCTTCATTCCTTCTCCATCGCTCTTTCTCCTTCTTCTTTTCCTTCCTTTTTCATCTAAGTCTTTTGTGTATAAACCTTTTGCCTTACCCTTTACCCTTTACTGATCTCTCAAGGTAAGCCTCAAGCATCACCTCCAACCACTAAAGCTTGATTAGGTTTCAAGACTTGTCTAAGCCTTGGCTTGTCAAACTTCGAGAGTGGGTCCTCCCTCTTTCCTTTTCCATCCTTACACATTTCTTCTATTGACCTACACCCTTCATCATTCTTCCCTTCTTTAGGTAAGAGGTAAGGTTTTCCTCCCACCTCTGAAGGTTTACTTTTATGGCTTTTGGTCTTCACCCGTTGGTCTTCATCTTTGACCTTTTCCTTTACCTTTGATTTTTGGAGGTAAACCTTCTCCCTTACCTTCAATTTTTTGAGGTAAGATTTCTCTCTTACCCTCGATGTTTCCTTTGGACTTGGAAATTCCTTCATCCTCTCTTCTTTCCTTTGGTATTTGGTAAGTTGTAAGGCTGATGCCCGACTCCCAACCGCATGATTGTCGATGTTGTACATATGTATTTTCAGGGCTCTGAACCATTTAATTCATAGGCTTCTAAGGGCCTCCTTTTGGGCCTGATGCCTAAACCTTTCAGCATTTTGACATATTTTTCTAGGTGACACTGTTAATGCGCAACCACTCCATGATGACTAGATTTGATTCTTGGGCTTCAACGACAACATTTATTGGGTAAAAGTACAAAGTTGTGTCACACTTTTGGCCAAATAAATAGTTCCAAGTGAAATATTTTTGGCCAGAAAGGTTTCACCTGGCTAGGTTTCAACCAAAAGCAAGTGGCCTATTACGTGGCAAATAGGTTTTGGCCGAATCCCAAAACATTAATTTTTTTCATTTCCCGCTTTGAAATTGGCTTTAAAATTGCATTTGTTAATGTACGAGGTTTCTATAGAAAGGGTTTCAGTAGAAACTGTTTCTATAGAAAGGGTTTCGACTGAAACCCTTTCTATAGAAACTATTTCTACCGAAACTGTCTATGTGGCATCCTAGTTGGCAACCAACTCAACTTTTTTCAAAATTTTCTGAAACTTTCAACTTTAGCTAGGTATTTCTTAAGTCAGAATGATTTTTCTGAAAAATAAAAAAAACCCTTTTGTAGAGCTCGGAGTGGAGAATCCAAATATATAATTTTTTTAATACTTTGATTAGTTTTAATATATTTTATTTTTAAAATAATGCAAGTAGGTTTTTAAAATGAAAAAAGAGGCTCATTACAAATAAAAAAAATATAGTAAAACTTATTAAAAAAAAGTTAAATCTTATATGGGGCACAAGAGGAGAGAGTCTTCTTAAAAAGGGTATAATTTGTTTTTTGAAAATGATTAAATTTTTTGAAAATAGTTGACGACCCATGAAAACTATCAAATTTTGACATGTTTGACCTTAAAACATTATTACAAGAAAAATATACATCAAAATTTGAATTTTTTTTCCATGCACAAGATATTGAAGTTACCTATTTGGAGAAAAAAAATTAGGGAGAAATAAAGTTGTTTTCAATTTGTTTCTTGACGGCCCGTGAAGTCACTCTTTTCTAAAATTTTCAGCATTCTAAAATCTATCCTTAAATTGATAAAAACATAATGATTTTTTTATTTTTTTTAAATTAAAAAATTACAGCAATAATCTTCATCAAAAGTTCTACATTTCATTAGTTTACACAATTTTGAAATTCAAAACATAAAGACCACTTTTATGTGGTCGAAGTTCAATTTTTTTTTTGTTGTTGGCTGATTCCTTTATAAAGTGTGACACATGTTTGTTCTTTTACCCTATTGCTTTTCTTACCTTTTACAAGGGGATTTCATGGGTGACCATGCTTATTTATTGTCTCTTGTTGAATTTACTAATAGATCTATGCCCTAGTCATGATTTTCATGGAGGGCTCCATTCTTTCACGCCATAGGCTTCATTGTTAACCCATGTTAGGGTTAGGGTTTGGTTTGTGTTTCTTAGTTATGCTTTATCTATAAAGGCAAGAAATGTATTCATTTTCTTCTTCTTCAGTAGGTTGATGGGTTTTCCTCTAGTTCCTCTACGGTTTTTCTTTCATAGACTATATTTTACACTCTACCATTGTAAAGATTGGCTTATGCCTTTGCATTAATGAAGTTGATTATTGTTGTTGGTTCTCTACTCTTTTATGTATGAGTAATCTTTTATTACCTTCATATTTGAGTTTTTTTTTACATTTTTATGTATACATGTCTGAGTTAAATTGTTTACAACTATTGTGTTGAGAAATTATCTTTCCTTTCAATGCTCTATCAAACCCTAACCTCCATGTTTGCCTCTAAAATCAACCAAATAGATAGTTGTGTGAGTTCTTTGATACCCTTCTTCGATGTATTATGCAAATATTAGCTAGGGAGAAACAACCTTTTCCATCTTGGTGTATCACCCCCATCTTCCCTTTCATGTTCTCATTCTCCCCTTTTCCTTGTGAGATATTAGTGGTAGGATTCCATGTGTTAGATGTGACTAGCACATTACAATGAGATTAAAAAAGGAATCTAAATTTCTCCAGAGATTCGACCTCATACATGCAAAGTTCCTTCACCTCAAGGTCATTTCCACTATGTCATTGGAATATTGAGCTTCATACACAGTAGGGTGAAATTTCATGTGAGAATAATTTTTGGCATGCATGATGAGACTACTTCTTTTCATTGAAGAATATTCTATTTTCTTCAATGAATCTTTGCTTTTGAGACATATCTTCAAACACCATGGTGACTCCATTCATCAATTGGTTGAAGCAGCCTAGTTTCATTTTATTCCATTGAGGAAGTGGTGCCTTCTTCAACTTTTAGGCTTTGGAGGAATTATTCAAGCACATGGCAACTTTGCAACTCAATTTGGGTGTCTCTTTTGATATGAACCAAAAATCTTTGATTAGGTAGTCCTTTGCTCTTATTTTGTAATTTTTGAGGTGTTTCCTATGCATTAAAATGCATTATTTTAATGGAAACCACATGTACACTCCACCATTTCATGATAATTCCAACTTTATACCTCCCAATCATCCATATCAGGCTAGTTATACCTCCCATTTTATTCCACAGAACCTTGGTGTTGTGGGTTCTCAACCTTCTCAAAATGCATACCACCCACCCCACCCTACTCGGTCTTCTTGGACACCTACATATCCCTATCAGTAGCCCCAAGAGACTCATCATTTTCAAAAATAGTCTTGTTTCTCTCCAAGTCAACCCTGAGATTTTGATAATTTAAGTACAAGTGATATTACAAGCATTTTGCTTGATTTCAATAGACAGTTGGTTGAGTTACAGAGACAACAAGAGTTTGACCTAGAGCAAGAGGATTGGGCTAATCAATCATACCAGGGGAAACAATATTATTTTGCACAACATGATGAGTTTTTACATCAAGCTCATTATTCATAACAACAAAATATTGAAGTTTCATGGCTGCAACTGGAGGTGCAAAGAAGGAAACAAAAGAAGTGTACAAGTGATGTCGCTTCTAGGGAAGAGAAAATATGTCTTTCCATTGCTCTAGCACAACTAATCGAGACTTAGGCAACGCCTTATGTGCCTAGTTTGAAACAAGCACCTCCACCATTTCTAGAATAGCTTGCTAAGGAGGGGGTAAGAAAATATAAATTTGTAAGTTTCAGAACCCTAACAAGCCTCTTGAAACTTCTATTAGCCCTTCTTTTGTTTTAGAACAACCTATTGTGCAAGAGGTTTGCAAGCACAAAATTTTCAGTTTCAAGAATCCCAAACAACCCCTTAAAACTCCCTTACAACCTCTTGTGCCATCAAGCAAATCTTCTATGTTGGAGATCCCAAGTTTCAAGAGCCTCCATTATCCCCAAGAACCCATTCTTGAGGAGGCTATTTTTGTGGAGCCTTCATGTGCTCAAAATAATGAGTGTCTTAGTTTTTTGCAAGAAAATATTGAAGATGAAATAGTGTTGTAGCAACAAGACATTAAAATGGTGAAGATCATTGATACAATAGAGGAATCAATCCTCTCATTTGAAGATGGGGAGGATATATCAGCTATACCTACATCAATTGAAGCCTCTGAATAACTTGGTCTTGGCTTGATGGATGAAGATAACTCCATGGTTTTGGAGTAGTAGAAACATACATGTTTAGCCCTTTTTATAGTGGATTAAGATCCATGATCTATTGATGTCAGTAGTTTTGAGGTAGAGGATCTCTTTTGGATTGATTTAGAAGCTTTTTTCTCAAGCTTGGATTCCAATCTTTCACCCCCAAAAGAGCAGCTTTGTGGGAAATAGTATAAGAATGGAGAAGTAGCAGAGGACATGGCAACCATTACATGCCAAGAGTCTTATTTTGTTGTAGCTCATTGCCATGAAATAATTAAAACAAAGAGACAACATGAAGAATTTAGTTCTTCACTTGAAGTGTCTGAAAAATCTGAGGTTTGTATGGATGTAGTGTACATCAATACAAGTAATTTTGTAGTTATTGACTAGCCACATAATTGTTTGGAGAGTGATGCTTGCGTATGTGTAGGATCATGATGGGCCAAAAAGTGGCGATATCATGGGTATGTGTAGGGTATGTGGCTAACGACTTTTTTTTACCCAAAATTGATGAAACGAAAAGGGTTTTTAAAAGATATTCTTAGATTTCCACCAATATAAATTATGCTTTACTTTTAATTTAATAAATAATTATTATTAATTTTCTATTTGAATTATGAATAAAGTCCTAATTGATAGGCTGATTGAAAAACATCTATATCTTTCAAACGGTATCACATTTTTTGAATATGAAACATGTGTCACATTCTATGCTTCACATAAAATAGGATTAAAAATAAATTAAATTTCATGAAGTTTTGACCAAGTTAAGGTGGTCAGACATATAAGTTTTTATATTTTTTAAAACTTGTAATAAAAAAATTATAATTAATTATTTACTTGGAAAAAAATTACAAAAAATATTCATCACATCAGAACATGAGTCATCTAATTGTATCTAAAATATTATAAAAAAATTATCATTTTATTGTGGTTAGGGTGGTCACACAGACACCTACTTATTTTTTCCCAAATTTAAGTACTATTGCATTGAAATTTCAAATTTTCACCAAATAGATTTTTTTAAATAAACCTAGTAGTTTAGAAACTACATTCAATTTTCTATAGATTCTATTCTTACATATTTTTAAAATATTATAGATAACTTATTCAAATTTTTACATGAAGTTTCCTAACTTTGATTTTTCTAAAAAAATTTCCACTTAAGGGCCTACTTTTTGCATGATGATCCTCCACATACCCGCTCCCGTTCCTCAGTTTCATAGTATGTCTGAGTTTCAAAGTTTCTCTTTCGAGGTGCATGATGAATCTCTTTCTTGTGCAAATAAAAAATTAGATTTGGAATTTTGTACATCACCATGTGAGCTGGAAATATTCTCCTTTTGTTTTAGCTTATAAATTGAGGAGGTCAGTGATGGTCACATTGGCCTATCCTTTTGTGAGGTGAGACATTTTCCCTTTGGGTGCTGCCACAATAGTGGTTTACAATTTCTGGGAGGAACTAATTTTTGCTGAAATCACATATTTTTAGAAAATATAATGATTTAAGCCTTGAAAAGTTCCATTTAAATAATTCCAATTGAAGAGGGTTTGATCAAACTACCTTAAATCAACCCCCTTGGATAGAACCCCGCTAGTTTGAAACCATACCTATAACAGAGTCTCCTTTACACCTATCAAAATGCTGATAAAAAACCACTTTTGATTTACCTTTTGGGGGATCAAATGAATTCATTTAAAATTTATTTTTTGCAAGTATGTAGTCTTTATTATAAGCTTCCCAAAAAGCATAATTTTAAATAAATTTAATTTGATTATTATTATTTATTTTTTATTTCTTGTGAATGTAGGTTTTTCACTAGAAATCAAGCTCTCTATTCTTCACATGTGGAAAAATAGCAGACTATTAAAAAAAAAATTAAAAATATTAGTGCACCAGATATTGAAGTCCTTGATCCAACAAAGAAAAAAATTTGAATTTTGATACATACAAAAAGTTCGCATTATCTGGTTGTGCTATGTCGGATTGTAATTGGTTTGAATTCAAAACTTGATTAAAGAAAAAATATTCAATAAAAAACTATCTAACCAAGTGGAAGCACTAGATATCAGAGTTTAAAATCTAAATTCGAAAGAATTAGAATTTTATCCTTCATGGAAAAAAAGTTATTTGTTATATGGTGAGCATCACTTTTTAAAAATGTTGTTTTATGAAAAAAACTAGTTTTCGAGGGAGATGGAAAAAGAAGTGCAATCTGATTCCAAAAATTTTGAAAAAAATATATTTAGAATCTATAGACAAAAATGTCACGAAACTGTAGTTTGCATCATCTTCAAATTCCTCATGGTTTAGCTGCTATAGGTGCCCGAAAGTGGAGATTTAGTTAAAAAAAATATTTCAGTGTCCAGTTTGGCCAAAAATTGTAAACCACTATTGTGGGATCACCCCTCTACAAAAGGTTTTCTCTTGGGTGTTGGCCTATCTTCAAAAAATTTGACCCCTACTACTGTATGTTCAACTTAGACATCAGTGTTAGATGAATATAACACTTGCATTATATGGTTCCCTTAAAATGGAAAAAATTACAGTGAAGCGATCCTTCACCTTGCAAGCATTTTGTGTAGTTACATGCATGTTGGTAGCAATTTTCAGGGGCTAGAGTTGGGTGAGGTCTACAACTATGGTTTGAGGGAGATCAACTCCTTAAAAAGGTTCATCTTTGATAGAGGAAAGCTTCCATTCTCTTCCTTTTATTAGTTTGTGTAGATATTGTAGATATTGTGCTTTCATGAAATGCATTTGCACAACTTGCATTCTCCTTAAGGGAATGTATTATTTAGCTTTCCATGCTTTCCTCTAAGTGTAGGACTGCACATGTTTTAAATTTCTTTTAGGAGGCCCAAATTTTGAAGTTTTCCCCTCATGAATTTGTGCCCAATGGATCGATAAGGTCTTTGGATCCCATGATTAGAAGGAAATCATCTCGTTGAAGTTGCCACTAATGTTAACATTTCATGTCCCCTTTGATGTCCCATCATTGATAACCGATCTGAGAGATTTCCCATGAGCCATCTTACATGTTTTCTCCTTGAAGTTTCCTAAATTTTGCTAAGTCCCAAAATTTTAGGTTTTTGGGTTGTCTCTTACTTGGTTCCTTCATGCCATCTCCATTGCTCTTTCTCCTTATTATTTTCCTTCCCTTTTGCTCTAAGTATTTCAAGTATCATTCTTCGGCGTTACCCTTTACCCTTTACCAATGTCTCAAGGTAAGCCTCAAGCCTTACCTTTGACCACCGAAGCTTGATTAAGTTTCAAGACTTGTCTAAGTCTTGGCTTATTAGACTTTGAGGGTAAGTCTTCCCTTTTTCCTCTTCCATCCTTATGCCTTTCTTCTATCGGCCTTCAAACTTCACCCTTCCCCCTTACCTCTTCCCTTCTTTAGGTAAGAGGTAAGGTTTTCATCCAACTTCTGAAGGTTTACTTTTGTGGCTTTTGTTCTTCGCATGTTGGTCTTCATCTTTGACCTTCTCCTTTACCTTCAATTTTTGGAGGTAAACGTTCTCCCTTACCTCCTATTTTTGGAGGTGAGCTTTCTCTCTTACCCCTTTAATGTTTCCTCTAGACTTCATGGTTCCTTCCTCCTCTCTTCTTTCCTTTGGTATTTGGTAAGTTGTAAGGTCAATGCTTGAATCTCAACCTCCCGATCGATGACATCCGACAAATGCATTTTTGGGACTCTAAACCATTTAATTCACAGGGTTGTAAAGGCCTTCTTTTAGGCCTAATTCCTTGACCTGTCGGCATTTTGACATATTTTTCTGGGTGATTCCATTAGTCTACAACCACTCCATAGTGACCAAATTTGATTCCTAGGCTTCAAGGACAACATTTATCTCATCCCTTACCTTTTGCAGGTGGATTTCATGGGTGCCCATGCCCATTTATTGTCTCTTGTTGACTTTATTGACATATCTATACCCTAGCCACAATTTTCATGGAGGGCTCCATTCTTTCACACTATAGGATTCATTGCTAACCTTGGTAAGGGTTAGGGTTCTGTTTGTATTTCTCAGTTATGCCTAATCTATAAAGGAAAGAAATGTATTCATTTTTCTTCTTCTTCAGTAGGTTGTTGGTTCTTCCTCTGGATCCTTCGAGGTTTTTCTTTTGCAGAATATATTTTACACTCCACCATTTTAAAGATTGTCCTATGCCTTTGCATTAATGAATTTGATTAATTTTGTTGGTTTTATCCTCTTTTATATATGACCAATATTTCATTACATTCATGTCTGAGTATGTTATCATTTTTGTTTGTTAGCATTTTTATGTATACATGTCTAAGTAAAAATCCAAGTTATAACTATTGTGTTGATAAATTATCTTTCCTTCCAACACTCTATCAAACCCTCACCTCCATGTTTGCCTCCAAAATAAACCAAATAGAGATTTGTGTGAGTTCTTTCATCCCCTTCTTTGATGTATTGTGAAAATATTAGTTAGGAAGAAACAACCTTTCTGTCTAAGTGTATCACCTTCATCTTCCCTTTCATGTTCTCCTTCTCCCCTTTTCCTTGTGAGATATTAGAGGTAGGATTTCATGTGCTGGGTTGGACTAGCACATTGCACTAGGATTGAAAAAGGAAGTCGTCCTTCTCTAAAGATTCGACCTCATACATGTAAAGGTATTAGACAGAAAATGCCTTTGATTGAAAAAGGAAGTCATCCTTCTCTAAAGATGGGAATCTAGGATTGCAGACAGAGGAGAAAAGAACCCAGAAACCATTTTTACAAAGCCCTAGCTAGGACCCATTCAACATAGGGTGAATGAGTCCTCAGTTAGCTTCTAAAAAAACCTTTTTGTGAGAGGTACACAAGATTTATCCCTTCCAAAATTTCCAAAATCTTTGTAGGCTCCATTATTATTGAGTTTAATCTATTGAATCCACTTTATAGATTGCAATTTGAAGTTGATTTTCTATTTTTAATCTTTCTCCCCGAAGTGTTGTTTTACCTAGACACCCATCCTTGCAAAAAGGGAAATTTGTATATCCACACCTTTATTTGACTCACCTTTTTGATTCATAGTAATTTCATTGTATGGATCTCATTCTTGAATGGAATAGTGGAGAATATGGTTATTTACTATCATTTTGGTGAACCCCCTTTTATATAACCCCATTTTCACCATGTTTTAGTTGGTAGGATCTTATTCGACCGTGCAAAATTTGAACTTTACGCATGGTTCTAGAATTATCTCATTACACTATGGTTCTTGCTCTTTATAGATCCTTTTGTATCCCCTTAGGTGTGATGAAAAATCCCAAATATACTAATTTATCCTTCATGAAACTACACTTCTTTAATTTAGTCAACAAATTTTATTCCTTCAAATTTTGTAAGATGTATCTAATATGCAATAAATTATCTTCCATCATATTGTTAAGAAAATAAAACATCATAGAGACAAGAAATGGAAAATTTTCCCAAAAATTATCTCAACAGTTCATTCATTAATTGCATGAATGTGATTGCTACATTTGTTAATTGAAATGGAATCACTAACTAATTAGAAACCACTCTTTGATGTCAAAATAATTTTTAAATTCATCACCCTCTCTTATCCCAATTTTGTGGTACCAAATTCTTAAATTATTTTTACTAAAATACTTAGCCTTCCCTAAGAAATTCAAGAGATCACTCATTCTAGGTAAAGGAAACTAATATTTAATAGTTATCTTGTTGTTGTCCCATGAATCTATACACACTCTCTAGTCACCATCCTTCTTTGCTACTAAATACTTGGTAACATGTATGGGTTGAGGCTTTGTCTACTATATCCTTTCTCTAGTAGCTCCAATACTCATTTTTTCACCTCTTCATTTTTTGTAAGGATCAACCTATGAGAAAATTTTAAGGGAAAACTCAACCCTAGAATTAAATAAATGTGATGGTAGATGATCTTATAGGTGAAAATTATTATGCTAGCTCCTTAGGAAAAATATCATCAAATTATCCTAGAAATTCCTTCATTTCAAGATGGATATCATTACTATAAATAACCATTTCAACTTTATGATATTGCTATCAGGATTCAACTGTGTAGTTTTCGATTGAAACTCATTGATCCATTTCATGAGTAGCAGTTCACACAAACCCATCTCTCATTACAATGAATGGTCCACTTAGCACTCATTGCATCTAGGTGATGCTCATAGAGGTGAAGCACTGGGCCTTCCCAAGAGGTCACCCATCCCAGTAGTGCTCCAGCTCAAGCGTGATTAACCATAGAGTTTTCCCCAAGGTTAAGCCCACTTAACTTGAAACCCATTTAAAAAACCTTTAGTAAGTGTTGTACCTTATGAACCATTCATTATAGAGCCCCTTTAGCTCATCAATTGATATGTAGGAGGTATTTTCCATAGCGTGTCGAATTGTGATAATGATAATGAATAGTGGTTCACACAAACCCATATCTCATGATAATGAATAGTCCACTTAGCATTCATTACATCTAGGTGATGCTCATAGAGGTGAAGCACTGGGCCTTCCTAGGAGGTCACCCATCCCAGTAGTGCTCCAAGTCAAGAATACTTAACCATGAAGTTTTCCCCAAGGTTAAGCCCACTTAGCTTACAACCCCATTTGCAAAACCTTCAAAAAGTGTTGTTCTTTATGACCCATTCATTATAGATCACCTTTAGCTCATCAATTGATAAGTAGGAGGTATTTTCCATAGCGCGCCGGCGGTGTGATCCCATAATAGTGGTTTACAATTTTTGGCCAAACTGGACACTGAAATTATTATTTTTAACTAAATATTCACATTCGGGCACCTATAGTGGCTAAACCGTGAGGAATTTGAAGATGGTGCAAACTAGAGTCTCATCAAATTTTGTTTGTAGATTCTAAAAATATTTTTTCAAAATTTTGGGAATCAAATTGCACTTCTTTTCCATCTCCCACGAAAATTGATTTTTTTCATAAAACAACATTTTTGAAAAGTGACGCACACCGTATAATGCATAACTTTTTTTCCATGAAGGATAAAATTATAATTATTTCAAATTTAGATTTGTAATTCTGATATCTAGTGCTTCCACTTGGTTAGATAGTTTTTTACTGAATATTTTTTCCTTAATCAAGTTTCAAAGTCAAACGAATTACAATTTAGACATAGCGCGACCGTATAACGCGTAACTTTTTTTGTATATGTCAAAATTTATTTTATTTTTTTTGTTGGATCAAGGACTTCAATATCTGGTGCACTCATATTTTTCATTTTTTTTTTATAATCTTCTATTTTTCCACATGTGAAGAATAAATAAATTCATTTTTGATGAAAAACCTATGTTTAATAAAACTTAAAAAACAAATACAAAACAAAACCAAAACATATTAAAATTATATTCATTGGATAGCTTGTTCTGAGGAAAACCATAATCATTTGAAATAAATTTTAAATGAATTCATTTGATCCCCAAAAGCTAAATCAAAAGTGATTTTTTATCAGCATTTTAATAGGTGTAAAGGAGACACATTTATAGGTATGGTTTAAAACTAGCGAGGTTCTATCCAAGGGGGTTTGATCTAAGGTGATTTGATCAAACCCTCTTCAATTGGAATCCTTAAAATGGAACTTTTTAAGGCTTAAATCATTATATTTTCTAAAAATATGTGATTTCAACTAAAATTCGTTCCTCTCAGGAATTGTAAACCACTATTGTGACATCAAATTATGATATTGCTATCAAGATTCAACCATGTAGTTTTCATGTCAAACTCATTGACCCATTTCATGAGTAGTGGTTCACACAAGCCCATCTCTCATGATAATGAATGGCCCTCTTAGTACTCATTGCATATAGGTGATGCTCACAGAGGTGAAGCATTGGGCCTTCTCAAGAGGTCATCCATCCTAGTAGTGCTCCAACTCAAGTGCACTTAACCACTAAGTTTTCCCTAAGGTTAAGCTCCCTTAGCTTGCAACCCCATTTGAAAAATATTAAGCAAGTGTTGTTCTTTATGACCCATTCAATATAGAGCCCCTTTAGCTCATCAATTGATAAGTAGGAGGTATTTTCCACTACATGTGAAATTATGATATTACTATCAGGATTCAACGTTCCCTAAGTGTGCCCTTACTAAAACTCATCAGGATTCAATGTTCCCTATTTTTCATTTACAAAATTTCAACATTCCCAATTGAATCCCTTACATGTGAAATTATGATAAGACTCCTTTGAATGTTCCCTATTTTGCATCTACAAAATTTCAGTTATATGGCCACTAAGTGCATAACACACTTTGCATTCCCGTGGAGCCATCTTGTTTGTTCATGAGTTTTAAGCATATAAAGATTTTTTTGCCTTATGAAGCTCGAAGTTCATTGTTGTGTAGTGCCTTATCAAATCTATCAAGAGGTATAAATTTGGTATGCTTGGATGGGAAGCTGATTTGAGGCATGAATTTCCCTTATCCACTCATGTGTGTGTTATGAGCACATACCGACCTTGTGTGTATGTATCTCATTCTCTTTGATTACTCACACAATAGACCGGTTGAATTTTTTTGCCTTAGAGTGAGCGTGCATATTTATGACAAACAACCTAGATTTTTTACACATTATGATGGACAAATGTTTAAAGCTTGATCCACCCCATCTCTTTTTTTTTTATCTTTTCTCTTTTTCTTTAATAGTGTATGCTTGTGTGTTTTTATTTCTCTTTATATCATTCTCATGTGTGTTCTTTTGTGCCTATGTTGGTTTGCCATAGGACCTTGGTCTTGGGGGCTTGCGCAACCCTCTTGATCATTTTCATCCTATCTTACTGGCATTGGTACATTTGGACCCCTCTTGATGTGGGTCAGTCTACTTTAGTGTGAGTTGGAAAAAATCTCCTCCTTTCACTAAAGTGGGGGCTAGATGTAATGACAGAAAGAGTACTCCCTAACATGACCTTGATTTAGTGTTGTAATTTTTCTAACATATATTCACATTAGGTCTTGGGACTTTGTGAACTAAATATACTTAATTCTACCTTATTAAGAGTGTTGTAAAGTGTTGTAACACACTTTCATGCTTTTCTAGGGTTTTATTAAATAATTAGGCTTCTTTATGCTTTAATTGACCCTATTTTACATCCACAAGCCCCATTTAATGTATCTTTTTTTAGGATAATCCCAACATAAACCAAAATCCAATCACAATTCAAGTGTTTTCATGTTGTGTTGCCTAGATTTAGTTATCTAGGCCTCAGGCCACCTTGGGCATATGAGTCCCACCTAGGGTTTTGGGCCCTGATCTAGATTTTACATCATTCTAAGAATTTTTGTAAAAGCTTCCCATAATTAATGCCTAATGGGTCTCATACACCACTTCTGGCATATGAGTTCCATGTGGCCCAAAATCAAATTTAATTTAAATTCCTTTTTTGGATTTTATTCTCCTAGATTTGATGTCAGCTTGTAGTATTGTAATTTCAGGAAATTTGGCATAAACAAGTATAAATACAAATTTATTTCACCCATTTTCATGTAAGAATTTAACGAGATTGATTATTTCTTATAGAAAATTTGAGTTCAAAAGGGAATTCAAGTGTTTACAAGAGTATTCAATATTCTTGAAGGGTTGATTATCATGTGTTTTGGAGCATTATTTGAGCATCAAGTATCATGTCAAAGTCATCATGCATCATGTTTATTTTTGAGCTAATAATTGTGATGTAGGGTTTTATGATTCAAGCTAGCATTCAATTCAAGATCCATATCATTCAATCAAGAGAGAAAATCTACATCCATTAGAGCCATTTCATGCATGTTTGCAACACTTTATTGTTGGGGTTTGGTGAGTTGTAACATTGTATTTTGATCATTCATAATTCTCCTTTCCTATTTCATTTCATTTCAAGGTTTGATTAACAAATAGGGTTTGACCAAGGAAAACCTCATTCCACTAAGACAACAACATTTTTCCCTCTCTTTGGTGTGTGATTTGTAGATCTTGGTTGAAGACTATTAAAGAGCAAGTTTGGAGAAAGTTTTCAGGAATTCAATGTTGTCAAAGTTGTCACCTTGCTTTGGAGAACATTGGAGGACATCTACAGGTTGAAAATAAGAGTTTTAGATCTATAAATTAGGTGGAAAGGATAGAGTAGACATTGAAGAGTAGATTCAAACTTTGAATTTCTAGAAAACCCTAACTAGATTGATACGCCACCTCTGGTGTATGAGTCCTAATATAGAAAAATTTGCAGATTTTAGGAGTTTCAATCATATCTCTCCCAACTTATTGTTCCTATCCAAAAACCCTAATTTAGGACTAAAACACCTAATCTAGGGTATGAGTTCTAGTTATAATTAAAATTAGTGTTTTCTATATTTTAAGTCTTAATCTAGTTCTCTTCAGGTTTCTAGTTGCACATCCTTCATCTCTCAGCTTTGTGTTTTATTTTACATGCTTTTCTAGGTCATTTAGTGAAGTATTGCATTACATTAGATTTAAACATTAAATCTTGAATTTCATTGGTCTTTCCAAGTCCTAGCTTGGTGGTGAACCCCTCATTATTTTATAATTAGACCCTAGGACAACCCTATTGGAAAATCTATTTCTCCTTTGCATACTTTAGATTGAGATCTCTAGGGCTCTCCTTGAATGAATTATTGTGAAATGTGTTGTTCTATGTCCTAAACCATAAAGAAACCATTTTTCTTCATTTCAGTTAGGTATAATCTTAGACTTCATCTTACTTACCATTTGATCCATCTAGTGATTTTTTACCTAAAATTTCTCCTTCCCTTAGTGTGTACCTCCTTTAACCAAAGTTTTGGATGTCCTTTCAATTTTCTATTGGATACATTAACTTTTCTAGGGTCCTCTACATTGTCGTACTTGAAGTATTGCTTCATTTTTGTTATCTAAGGTACCAATTCATGGGATTCCAAGCTTATCTAGAAGATTAATAACACCATTCCCATTCCTTTACTTAGGAAAGATATTGCTATTATAAGACCCCACTCACATGATAATTCAATATCTACATCTTCATCTTCCTATCTTACCACCTTTGCTCCTTATTCTTCTTCACCACCATATCATCTCTTTCCTAAACTCTTCCCTTCTTGTATCCATTTCTAGTGCATCTATACTCACTTCAACTCAACTTAAAGCTTCAACTATCTCATCTATCCTACTTATAATGTCTACTCGTACATAAATCTCTATCATTATAATCCTTTGAGGAACCACATTTCATTATATATATCTCCTTGTCACTTCAATAATATTATTTTTGACAATTATACATAATGACAATTAGTAGTATTAGGATTCCTTACAACCAATAGAAAAAGAAAACACTTTATTTCTTAGAGCTATAACACACTGTAATACAATTTTTTTTTATACCACTCAACTAGTAGCATTGTAAACTAGTGTGAAAAAAGGACCTAGATGTGAAAGATTAGATTTTTGAAAGAAACTAATGAAACCATAATGGAGTTTTAATAGCACAAGTACTATGAATGAAATTATTTATTATGGTTAAGGAAACTGTAGAGAAGGGGGATTCAATGATCATGAACTCATATCTTGCTTACCAAGAGAGTCCCAGGGAATAAACTTCCCTAAACTACCTTGGACTACCTAATGAGTTGAATAATATGAAAGAGATTGCAAGAAATAGATTGAAAGTAGAGTTTCAGGAGTGATAATAGCCAGTAGTTGTTTAGAATGAAGGAAAATTCAATGATATTTTAGAGACAAAATGATAATTTATCATCTAAAGGATGAAAACACATGAGTGGGACATCTGTGTGGTGTGTTGAATCCCCAGAGGAATGCTAACATCTTGTATAGACAAAGCACTAAGCCTGCAGACATAAATTTAAAGGATCTGGTAAATATTCCAAATTTGAGGTCTATTTGAACTAATAATTTAATAGAGAATGGAAAATTCTTATAAATGACAAGGGAGGTCAATAGCCAACTCACAAGTGGTCCTATGATTTGAAGCCTCCTGCAAAGCTCTGCATAATCAACCTATACATAAGGTGAATAAGGAAAAATGTTGGGGTGGTTTTTGGGCTTTCCACAGTCAAATCCCCATTTTTCCATTCCCATATCCATGGAACATGAGATAGATAGAGAGAATAATGGAAACAAAGTAAAGTAGACACAAAGTGATAAAGAAAACCCTACTTGAGAGGATAACTTGTATTACAAGGTAAAGATAAAAAAGTGATAAAAGAAAATCCCACTCAAGGAGGAGAACTTGTATCACAAGATAAAGACACAATAGATAATGTGGTGGGAAATAAAAAAGAACCAAGAGAGTGTTACCAACATTTTTTGGCTCCCTCTTGGCTTGATAGATATAATATTGAGTGCTTGCAAGAGAGCTTTAGTTGTTGGAGATATTTCAGTCTGACAAAGCTTCATCATAGAAACAAGATGAAGAAGAGAGGAGCAAGAGAAGCAAGTTTGAATGAGATAGTGATAGAATGAATCATAACGAGAGTGAATAGAAATGTTTTGTTCAACTGCATGGTTGGGAAGAGTCATTACTCTTCAAAATCTACCACAAAGACATGTTTCATGAGTCAAATATTTTGAGATTCCTCATTTGAACTCATGAAAGTAGAGGGATGATAGTGTTCCTTGTGGATGTTCACATGCCACATAGGCATCCAACTCATTATTTCATGAGAAACAAGGTGGTTGATTAATCTCACTTCGTCATTTATCCCTATGGAGTTTAAATTGTGAAATTTTGACTCATAAGGTTCTTGTCATAAATGTGGCTAGGTGCCATAAATGCAAGGGTCAAATGTGCAAATGTGAAATTACATTTTTCCTCACTTTAGTGAGCTAATATTTCAAAAAAATTAGCTACACTAAAGTAGAAAGGAGAGTGTTAGAGAAAATTCAAAAATCTAAAATAAATTATAGATTTTCATACCAAAAAGGATATTGTAGAGGTCGTAGAGGTTGAGTAGGTAGATACCAATTTTTCCCTCAGTGATGGAGCTCAATGAGAAATCATAACTTGTGATGTGAAGGTTTTTTTTACAAAACTCAATTTTAGGTCAACTAAAAATTTGGAAAAATATACCAAGGCAAGAAGAATGCTCAAGAAAAATATAGTGGTTCAGAGGAATAATATGATGAAGAGATGAGTATATTCCCCCTCTTGGTTTTTCACCAAACTTTGTGGGGTAAATGCAATAAAAAATTAGGACCATGATCGCCAAGAAAAATGGGCCCCATGGGGCCCCTACATATACCCAGGTGGGCCCCTAGAAGGTTCATTTTGATTATTCATGGTGAGTGTTTTGCTGAATTTTGTGAGAGAAAAGTTAAAAAAATTCCTCACAAATGGGAGTTTGAGGGGACATGAATTGAGAAGCTGCATTGTGCAATTACCGAGGGATGCCAGGTCAACTAGGTGAGTTAGAAAACCCATTTTGGTGTTATTTCTTGCAATTTTTTAGTAGTTTTTTCAAAATTCAGAGCACATTTGTCCCAATAGTGTGTTGGCATCCTATAGGCATATTATAGGGCTTCAACCATGCTAGGGCCTACCAATTGTGTTGTTGTCCAGTTAGCTTACGGGTGGACCTCATATTGCAGCACAATACAAAGATGTATGTGCAGTGTGCCTAAGTCCCAGAGGTCATACTTAGATAAATTTGATAGAGAAGTTAAATGTTTTTGATGTAGATGGATCTAACTTGAATCTTTATTCATTTTTCAAGATTACCTAAAGATGCAAGAGCATGGTGAAAGACACATGCTTTGGATGCTCCATGATCACACACAACATATGTGACCTGATGAAGAGATATATGCTTGATGGGTAGGATTGTGGTGGGCTTACACTTTTTTGGAGATGCTCTATCATGGCCACATATTCATGGCACTGATGGAGTAGTGAGACTCAACCACCTTGACATTCCATGTTTTGATGGGCAAGATGATCATCACATTGGATGAAATTTATCAAATCATTGACTTGCCCATCTATGGACAACAAGTGGTTCTAGATGATGCACACTTAGCTTGAGAGTGATTCGAGGGAATTTGACACTACACAAGGGTGGGTGCATGAAGTTGGGTTACACGTTTGTGGCCAACTCCAATTTTTTTTTTAAATGACATAACGCGAACGCTTTATAACACACTCGTGTTATGTCATTTTAAAAGAAAAAAAAAAGAGAAACTAATTCATTTTTTGTTGTCTGATTTTCGGCTCTGACCGTGGCCAAAAACCCTCATTTTCACGCTCGCGTTCTAGGAGGAATTCTATAAAAAATTTCAACAACGGTTGCTTTTCCTTGCAAAGATGGTGCCATGATGACGAAGAGTTGCAAGAGGTAAGTATTGTTTGCTATTTGTTTTGAATATCTTAGTTTCAAGTTGATTTTGTTTATTTTAGGTTAGATTTGATTTTTTTTTAAAATTGTAGGAGATGCAAATGATCTTGAAAATCCTCAAAATCCTCAACAACAAAATCCTCAACAAAATCAACCTCCCCCACCAATCACTCAACACCCTCCTAGCACTCAACAAAATTTGACTGAAATTGAGAACACCAAAAACCAAATTGAGGATCTTATCAATAGGTTGAGTGATCCAAATGCTTCAACCATAGAAAGAATGAACCTAGCAAATTCAATGAAAGAGATGTTAAAAAATGTAGATTCAATAACCCAACAAATAACGGGATGGCAAGATAGGAGGTAGGAAACTAGGGCATATTATGTAGATAAACTATCAGATAAACCAACTTTGTAAAAGATTTAAAAATTACTAAAGGTGATTTGTGCTCTTTATTCACTAATTATAGAAGAAATAAAAATATTAGCCTCAATGCAAAGAGGTTTCCTATTCATTGGTGCCACCATCAAGAGATTAGGAACTATTTTTATGATAGGTGGTACTTGGTCTTTGATTACCCACCGTGCAACAATTGTGAAGTCCCCCAATATTTTCTTAGGAAACTATATAGTGAGTTCATATTGAACCAAATCCCAAATTATTTTGATATGAGGGAGGTCTAGGGGAGAGGTGGGGGGTCAGCTCAGGATAGGGCCGGTACACAACCAAATCCTACACGGCAAGGGAGATGACCTCTCGCTAGGCCGCCTCGTGAGCACATTGTTATGCCTGTCATTGCGAAGGAGAGTGCCGACATAGAGACACTGTAGGTGATCAACACTTTGACCCGGAGTGTCATCCATCATACTAGCCCTATTGTACAACGCCATCTAGGGGAGTCTTCGAGTGGTGGCCTTTGAAACCATGTGTGTCAATCTTGTGGGGC